>BQNB010010990.1:1395-50143 GCA_026074375.1 Tanacetum coccineum
TCTGGACACTAAAAGTGTCAATGATACTTTAACTTCTAAGCTTGAAAGATATAAAGAACAAGTTAAAGTTTTGAAAGAATGACAAAATGTTGATTTAAAAAGTAAAGATAACGTTTCAGATTCATGTGAACAGTGTGTCAAGATTGATCGTCTTAAACAGTTACTCTTCTCAAAAATGATTTTAAGAAAGAAGAATCTAGAAATATTGATAGAGAAATTGCTTTAGAAAAGAAGATCAAACAGCTAGATAATATTGTTTATAAAAGAGATCAATCAGCACAAACTGTTCATATGTTGACAAAACCACAGTTTTTCTATGATTATACCACTAAACAAGCTCTATGTTTTCAAAATCCTTTCTATCTGCAGAAAGCTCAGCAGTTGGAACCAAAGCTTTATGATGGTAATGTCATTAAGATCACTAGTGCTATTGTGATTACTGACTCCAAAGAGACCCGTGTGCTTGCTAAAGAGAGTCATTCAAAAATGCTTTTAAAACAATAGGATCTAATGGTTTTAGAAAAGAAAGTTATTACCACACCAGTTGATTATGCTGTTCTCAACCAACTTTTTCAAGATTTTGAAAAATGATTTGTTCCACAAACTAAATTATCTGTTGAACAAGCCTTTTGGTCTCAGGCAGTGAAACAACATCGTTTAGAGTCCAAAATGTTTAAAGTTAAAATGAATCAAGTTTTAAATGAACGACTCTTAGAACATGTCATTAACAAAGATATAATGAACATAGTTGTGAATTCTTCTGTGGATAATGCTTCTGTGAATGAGCATGAATGTGAAAAGTGTCTCAAACTTGAGACTGAGCTTCTCAACAAAAAGGAGTTCATTGAAAAAGAGACTTACGATAAACCGTTCAGAAGTTATACCACTCTTTAAAAACATTGCATCTCTTTAGAAGTTGACACTCAACTTAATCAGGAAATTTTTCAAAGGGACAATTCTGTTTCAAATCAAAGTACTCTAAATTTTGATTAATAATTTGAATTAAATGAATTGAAAGCTCAGTCGCAAAAGAAAGACACCGTCATAAGAAAGTTGAAAGAGAGAATTAAATCGTTAAGTGGAAATATGAATGAGGAAAAGGTCAAGAAGGATATAGATGAGATTGAAACGATAAATATTGAATTGGATCATAGGGTGTCAAAACTTAGTGCTGAGAATGAACATTTGAAACAGGCCTATAAGCAACTGTATGACTCGATCAAACCAACACGTATTTGATCAAAAGAACAATTTGATGCTTTAGTTAATCAAGTCAATCAAAATTTTATGGAAATCTCTGATTTGAATGTAAGTCTTCAAGAAAAAGATTTGGTCGTTACAGCTCTCAAGAATGAATTAAGAAAATTTAAAGGAAAAGATTTAGCTGATAATGTTGTCACCAAAAACATAATTGCTCCAGAAATGCTTAAGATTGATGTGGAACTAATAGCCACTAAATTGTTGAATAATAGGACAACTCACTCTTACTACCTAAAGGACTCTCTGAAAACGTTAAATATTGAATACGATCATAGGTGTTGTCAAAGCTTATTGCTGAGATATGAACATTTGAAAACAGACCTATAAGTAACTTTATGACTCGATCAAACCAACACGAATTCAATCAAAAGAACAATGTGATGCTTTAGTTAGTCAAGTCAATCAAAAGTCTGTTAGAATCAATATCTTGATTTAATGGTCTTCAGGAAAAGATTTGGTTCATAAAGCTCTCAAGAATGTAAATTAAAATTTTAAGAAAAAACTTAAAGGAAAGGATTTAGCTGATACTATTGTTACTAAACGCCCTAGATTGTTGAACAATAGGACAGCTCACTTTGACTACCTTAGGCCACCATCTAGGAAACACAGCTTGCGATCTTAGGGAAATATTTTAAAAACAGGGAAAATCACAAAATCTCTAAATACTATCCTTAGACTCTGCTTGTAAGTTACAACAACTTTCTTGAGTTTGTTATTAATAATTCGATAACCTACCCTAGCATCAACAATTTAAGTGATAAATTAGTGGTTGTGACCCCAAAGAACAAAAACAAAAGAGTTAGATTCACTGAGCCTGTCACATCCTCAGGAAACACAAACATAAAAACAGCTTCTTCATCAAACTAGTTATAACAAACCTATGTTGTCTTTTACAGAGAAAAGTAATTCCGTCTACTAGTGCTAGCGGATCAGATTTAGGCAATACATAGAAAGATAAGATTCAGCAAACACCAAGTAGTACTTTTAGAAGAATTAAAGAGTAGAAGCCACCCCTAGACAGTTAAATCTTATTTTTGAAAAATAAGAATTGTTTTGTTGAACCTAAAGGAAATGCAAATGTGCAGCATTCCAGGCTTAATGCTAATTTTAAACTTCTATGTGTTAAGTGTAATGGTTGCATGTTTCTGATAATCATGATTTGTGTGTTCTTGATTTATTAATGATGTGAATGCTCGTATAAATCTAAATGTTATGTTAGAAAAAGTTTCGAGAAGAAAATGTTTGGAAACCACAGGAAAAAGTGTTCAAAATTATTCGGGTACACTTAGAGACTACTGGTTCACAGACTTTATTATATTAGGAAATGGCGTGGCCTTTCACTAGGATAACCACAATGCTGATGTGCCCCTTAGGAAACCCACTTATCTAGCGAAAGTATACACCTAAGCCTGTAGTAACATAGGTTTACTCAAGGAACTAGGAAATCTAAATAATGTTCTCGTGTGCAAACCTAAGATTAATAAATTATATCTGCTAACAAAAAAGGACTGAATAAATCTTGAGGGATTCATTAGTTTTTGATGTTCCATTTTCTCTCTTGATGAATGCAGGTGGTCCAAATTGTTCTATGGTAATTTTAGACTCGGCTTGCTTCCAAGCATATGACGGAGATTGTCATATCTCACCATTTTCGTATCAATAAATTTTAGGGTTTACAGTTCAAAATTTGGAAAATGAATACGTGGGCCAAGTATTGGGATATGGTGATTATCAGGATTGGGAATTGGTTACGATTCAAGGGTTTACTACGTAGAAGGACTTGGAACAACTTATTCTTGTTGGCAATTTTCTTTTATTCGAAAACTTGAAGTTGTCTTTCGTCAACTCACTGCTTCATTCGTAATTACGAAAGGTGTTGATCTATTGATGGGATCTGAGGAAACATTGAATACTTGTCTCTTGGAGATATGATGGCGTCTCTCCAATATGTATTTTGTCAAGGCCTCAAAGAACTAAGTCATGGCTATGGGCATGAGTTTGTCTCATCTGACTTTGGTGCAATCAACATTTAGTAGACATGGTTCTTGTTCGAGGTCTCCTAAGCTAATAATTTGAAAAGGGACCATATGTGTTTTGCTGTGTTTGGGCAAAAGCGTAGAAGAAAACCTAGAACCTAAATCTGAAGTCACAACCAAGAAAAACTCTATCTCTTGCACATGGATCTTTATGGACCAATGCGTGTCGCAAGTGTTAATGGAAAGAAGTACATCCTTGTCATTGTTGATGATTACTCTTGATTTACATGGGTAAAGTGCTTAAGGTCAAAAGATGAAGCTCCAGACTTCATAATCAAGTTTTTCAAGATGATCCAAGTACGGCTTAAAGTACATGTCCGACGAATCCGAACAGATAATGGAACTGAATTTGTTAATCAGACTTTGCGTGAATATTATGAGAAGTTTGGTATCTCTGTTGCTCGCTCTCCATAGCAAAATGGTGTCGTTGAAAGATGAAATCGTACGCTAATTAAAGCTGCCCGCACTATGTTGATTTATGCAAAAGCTCCGTTATTCTTATGGGCAGAAGCAGTTGCTACCGCATGTTACACCTAAACTTCGTTCATATAGTCTTCATCCTGGTAAAACCTTATGAGGATTTTTAGTGACCAAACTTCCCGACTTATCATTTTTCCACGTATTTGGTACACTTTGTTATCCGACAAACGATAGCGAGAACTCGGGCAAGTTACAACCGAAAGTTGATATTGGTATTTTCATTGGCTATACACCCACAAAGAAAGTATTTTGAATTTACAACCGACGTACCAGATGGATCATAGAAACAATTCATGTAGATTTTGATGAGCTGACATCTATGGCTTCTGAACACAGTAGTTCAGGACCTGCACTTAATGAAATGACTCCTGCAACAATCAGTTCAGGACTCATGCCAAACCCTCATCCTTCAATACTATTTGTACCACCTTTAAGAACTGATTGGGATATTTTGTTTCAACCACTGTTTGATGAATTACTCAACCCTCCATCAAGTGTTGATTGCCCAGCCCCTAAAGTCATTGCTCCAATTGCTGAAGTAGTAGCTCCAGAACCTGCTACATCAACCGGTTCACCTTTCTCAACAACTGTTGACCAAGATGCACCATCACCTAGTAACTCACAAACAACACCCGAAACTCAATCTCCTGTCATTCCTAACGATGTTGAAGAAGAAAATCATGACTTAGATGTTGCACACATGAATAACGATCCGTTCTTTGGTATTCCAATTCCAGAATACGATTCTGAAGCATCTTCTTCTTCGAATGTTATTCCTACCATTGTGCAAACTGCTGCTCCTAACTCAGAACACGTTACTAAATGGACCAAGGATCATCCTTTAGAAAACATCATCGGTGAACTCGAAAGACCTGTTTCCACAAGACTGTTACTACGATGCCTTTCTCACATCAGTTGAACCAAAGAACTATAAAGACGCATTAACTTAAGCATGTTGGATTGAAGCAATGCAAGAGGAGCTGAATGAATTTAAACGTATTAAAGTCTGGGAACTCGTTCATCGTCTAGATAAAGTGATGGTTATTACTTTTAAATGGTTTTACAAGGTGAAACTTGATGAATTAGGAGGAATTCTAAAGAATAAGGCTCTCTTGGTTGCTCGTGGTTACCGTCAAGAAGAGGGAATTAATTTTGAGGAATCCTTTTCCTTTCTCTAAGATGTCTTCGTTCTATGTATGTTGTATCGCGTAATAAAAACCTTACCTAGGATCTCCTTTTATACACACAAGGATCCTTTACAAGATAACTATCAATTATAATCACATACAAATCTTCCTAAAATATAAAAGATATACATTCCTTATTTATCTCCATGCATCCTTATCTCCAAGTCAGCAGCTTTGACCATCAGCAGTATTAATCTTTCTTCTAGCAGTATTAACTAACTCTGGCAGTACTAAGTATGTACTGGCAGTACTAACTCCATTAGTACTGTTTAGTTAATACCTTGCAAGTATTATCGTCTTTGAATATTTATTCCAATAATCCCTCCCCTAGAACCTTGTGATTTTATCATCAAATCCCAAATTTCTTCTGGATTAAATCTTCTAGACTTCTGATGATGATTCTTTCAAACACTCTTCTACTTCTGCACTTGAGATCTTATAAACTTAATGTTCAAAAGCCTGGAACTCTCATGATCAACTCCAATTTCTTTTCAACATCTATGTAAATCATCTCTTGACTTAGAGGATATTTCTTCTCTAAACAAGCATATGTAAGGCAATACCATTCTGCATCAGTAAAATGTAATACCACAAAAATCATATAAACTCTAGCTTATCACATTATATTCATGCTGATTCTCCATAATTCATCTCGTCATCAGGCACAATTAAAGTTGTGCAATCTCCCCAAAGAATTCAAATCATATCCTTCAGTCTGAAGCACTATAACTTTTTCTTTGACTAATCAGTACAAGTCCCTCTACAACTTTTCTATCAAAGTCTTCAAGCATCTCACCTCAAAAGCCTTCATAGTTCTTAGAAACTGCCATCCATCCTTTGAAGAATTGATAAAACAAGAAATTTTCTATCAAGTGGTAAGTTCTTCCAATCTATAATTGGATACTTTGTAGAGAGAGATTCAACATCTTCTCTTGGAATGATATCTAAAAACCCTTTGAGTTCTTCCTTCTCAGCATCTTCTTCTAACTTTTTCTTCTTAACATTCCTTCTTTTTCTAGGAAGAGATTTCTTTCTTTTTGCTCCAGGTTCTTTAACAACTTCTTTCATTTCTTTTTGTGTATCAACACCTTCTTCTTCAATCTTTTCAGGAGACTTCATCTTTTCACTTCCATGCTCCATAGGCTCAATATGTTGATTAAAATCCCAAACCTTTTCAAAGATTGGCCTAATCTCATTATAATAACATTCCTTGAAGTCACTAATCTAATAGTTTTCCCTGATTCTTCAGTATTTTTGATCAAAATTTTCCCTTGCTTGGGCAATTTCTTTAGTTTCATCTTTAAGCATGATACCTTATGAATGAAGGATCATTCTAATCATCATCTTATGACTTGGCTTTCAGACATGCTCTTGTCTTTGCCTCTTCTCCCATTGTCTAACAATTTATTCATCCCTTTCAATCTGTGCCCTTAGTTCTTCATTTCATTTTTTCTTCCAGCTGATGCTTCAGCAAAAACTTAACCATTTCTGTTCAATCTCTTTCTTAACTTTCTCTTGGCCTCAGAATCTGTCATTATTGCTTTTCCCCTTGTCTTTTCTTGTACATTTCTCTTGCACACCTTCTTCTATAAGTAAACATTATCCTCTAGCATTACTAAAATTTTCCTCACAGTACAACCACATGGAACTTTCCATAGCAGTACATTTTGTTGCAATCCAATCAGTACTAACAATGAGCACTCCCTTTCCTCACACTTCCTGATCTTGAAATGACTTCAGTGGGAGTCACTCTGAATAAAAGGTTAAAGTTTCAATTGCTTGCTTTTCTTGAACTTCAGCATTAGATCAAAACCTCCCTGTTTGGAAGAATCATCTTCAACATCTTCATCAGAAATGACAACCTTAGCTCTTCTCCTTGCTTTTCCCAATCTTAACTCTAGCCCTAATATCCTTGACCCTTAGATATGACTTAGAAAAAGCATAACTATAATGTTTTCTTTGTCTTCCTCAAGTCATCCTCCAATACTCAATCCTCTCAGAAAGTTGTAACTAAATTCGTCAATTCATTTTAGTTTTCAAAGCTACCCTCATCACTTTACCATTTGATTGAACGTTCATGGAGAGGTGAGTCATAGTGGTGTTAGGAAAATGATGTTCTGGCTCCAGTTGATGGTTTGTGTTGTGATGGTTATTTGGTGATTGGTTGTTGGTGCAGCATTGGTATGATCAGGATGATGTTCAAATGAAGTTTCAGGTAGGGAGAAGTTCAGGTGAGGGTTAAGGTTTAGGTGAGAGGGTAAGGTAAGATGTGATTATGAAGGTGAAGTGAAAAGTACAGAACAACTACATAGTAGGAAATAAATCATCATCCTGCCTGAATATCCCTTTGTAGGCCTCTTCATATTGTTAAAGACTTTGATGCTAAGAGAGGGTACAGGATATGTTCTTGAGTGTTGTTGAAGTTGTTTCCTCTGCATATCTAAGCATATTTGTAATGAACCTAATTACAATAAAAACTTATGGGGCAAGAAATATATGACAGCCCCCGGCGGTTTGCAAACGGGGGGGGACCCCAAACCATATGCTCAAAAATCATCCTAGAAAAAATATATTTCCTATTGGTGGCTAAACAGATAACAGTTGTTGCAATGTTACTACTAAACTGCTCCCAAACAGTCTTCTTTGGGCTAAGGCAATGAAGAATATTGTGAATAAGAAACCTCAATTGAGGTGAAAAAACACCCTTTTGAAAAGTTAACTTATCTGAATCAGTGTGATATCCCATAAGTGCCAATTGCACAAAAATCTCCGAGTTGGGAATAGAAGTAATACCATCTTGATTATCCAACTTGAGATGTCGTCTTAAAGATGCCTCGGTGATAGTCATGAGTGACCATCAATGGTAAGTAGTAATCATTAACTTCCTCAGTATCATTAGTAGTATCTTCAGCAGACCTCCAAAATTATTGATAAAAAAAATAAAAACATCTGGCTTTTTGTGAGGGCATATGCAAATGGACTTCGATTTAGGAAATCGATGACTTGAGAAACCCTTACACTTCCTGTATATTTCTCTAAAATGCCTACCATGTTGGTACTTGACACAAAAATCTAAATTTGCCATGAAAAAATTTGTGAGTAAATCGTGAGGATATGATCGGGATGAATATATGAAGGCTGGAGAAAGTTAATTGAGTATTTAAATAGAGAAACTTAGAAGAATATGTTTGACGATTTAAAGAAATTGAGTTTATTGTGATTAAATCAAACGTATATATAGAAAGATCACGAAAGTCCAATTGGTCAAACCCCTATATCATAGGAATTTGGCGGAAATATCTCAACGACTCTATTAATTAATGAAAATCTGTTAGGTCCAAACAGTACTAACGGCCATCTAGCAGTACTAAATTTGGACTAGCAGTACTAAAATAAGCCTAGCAGTATTAACTTCTCCACCCAAAAGCAGTACAAACTCCAAAGTTTTGTATTAGCCAAAAATAACTTCACAACAAACTCTCTTTCTGTTTTAAGCTCACATTTTTAACTCTCATTCTTTTATAACTCACTTTCACTCAGTCTGTATTTCACACATCTCTCTTTCAATTTTAAGCTCGCCAATTCTCTCCAAAATATATACTTTTGGCACACAAATGCACACAAAGTATAGTTTTTGGCAAACTACAGCCATTAACGTGATTTATTAGTCTTTTACCAATAGCCGTTTGCTTCGGACTACTAATTCTTCATTGTAAAAACATTGGTCATTGATAACCATATGTTTTTAAGTAAACTATCAACTATTAACGGATTTGAGAAGTCTTTACCAGTAGCCGTTTGCTCTGGACTAGTCAATTCTTGATGTCTATAGACATGTGAACGATGACCAAATAGGTGTGTGGGGTTGTTAAAACCAACACTTGAAGAACAACAACATTCCTCCCCTCAAATATTGAACCATTTAGTACCATTCACACTTCATTTCTTATCCTGAAAGAGATTATCTCAAAACCAAGAAAAACAGAATCGAACCATTTTTTCATGTTTAGCAGTATAAATTGTACCTAACAAAATAAACAAGAAACATAAAATAACTAGCAGTACTAACTATAAGTAACAGTTTTGACAAACAGTTTTAAATATAACTAGCAGTACTAATGATAACTAGCAGTAGTAATTTACAAAGACTTAACAGTACTAACATTTAACAAACTTTACAAAAACAAACAAGAGATATGGGCATTATGATTTGAAAAGAAAGGAAAAAAAGAAAGAGCATATCCAATACTTTGAGACCAATGTATCTGAAATCTACCAGCATCAAATCCTTTTGATAAGAAGATCTGCTACATTATGTTCAGTGTCAATACCCTTAGTCATTGAATCAACTTTTAAGCAATTGCGATATCTCTATAAAAAGATGCCTAATCTTTATATGTTTTGTTTTAGAATTATATAACAGGATAGTTAAATTATGCAGATAGTACTAGTATTGTCAATTATAAATAACAAGTATTCATGAATAGTACCCATAGTCGCAGCAGATGGTTTTTTGAAACCAGAGATACCTGTCCACAGCAATTTGCAGGGCACCAACATATTCAACCTTAGGTTTGTAGAAGTGTACAACTACAGTTTGTTTTCTTGCATTGCCAAGAAATAAGACCTATTTCCCAAAACTGACAACCCCAGTGGTAGACTTCCTTCTTGTGTAGCTCCCAGCATATCCACTGTCCATTGTAAGCAACTAAATACCAATAGAGAATCCTAGATACCAAAGTCCTAAAGATGTTTTCCTTAAGGTTATCTAAAAATTTTCTCTTAACAGCTAAAAGATTGGGATGTCTTTGAGAAACCTGAAAACCCTGCACATCATACTGCAAACATGATATCTGGCTGGATGTTGTAAGGTACATCAAGATCCACATAGATCTACTAAATATCTCATCAACATATCAGCATCTCCATCATGAACAAAGGCTTTTCCAAATCTGTTAGAGTAGATGCAAGACATCTACATCTTATGTAGTTGAACTTTCACAAAATCTCATGGACATATTTACCTTGAATAATACAAATCTTTCTTTCTGTTGGACATGTATACCCAAAAGAAGGTAAGTTCTCTCATAGAACTCATCTGAAACTTATCCTTCATAAGCTTCTCAAACTCATCACATAACTCCTTCTTTGTAGATCCAAAGATAATGTCATCCACATAGATTTGAACAAGCAAGATATGCCCCTTGTCTTTTGATGAATAAAGTTTGGTCAATCTTTCCTCTTTGAAAGCCATTGCTTAAAAGATAAGTGGCCAAAGTGTCATACCAAGCTCTTGGTGCTTAATGGAGTCCATACAGTGCTTTCACTACCTTATAGAATTTATCAGGATGGTCAGGATCTTCAAAACCTGAAGGTTGACATACATATACCTCCTCTTCAATCTGACCATACAGGAAGGCATTTTTGACATCCATTTGGTAGACCACAAAACCCATATAAGAAGCATAAGCCAGGAATATTATTATTGCCTCAATTTTAGCCACAGGTGCAAAGACTTCATCATAGTCTATGCCCTCTTCTTGAGTATGTCCTTGAGCAACAAGTCTTGCTTTGTTTCTGATGACAATCCCCCTTTTATCTTTCTGTTTTAGTAGACCACTTTGTTCCAATTGCTCCTATGTCCTTTAGGTAATCTACAAGAAACCTAACTCTTGCAGTTTTTGATAACTATAGGAGTCCTCTTGTCATTGCTTTACCATGCAGGATTCACCTATGGCTTTAGAAATCTTTTGGTTCTTCCTGAGCGAGGAAACATGCAAAAAGACATTATGAAGGTCCTGATGAGTCTTTCCATCATATATAGCACTATGAATCCTAAGTTAAGAGTAAGAAGTTGTCATTATTCTTGTTTGTAACAGATGACTGCACCATCCCAGTCACATGATCATTGGGTGGTCTTGTGAATCTTGATTTATTTTCCTGTTGTGAGGAGTGGTATTGGATATGCATAAGTTGGTGACATGTTCACCAATTTCAATTGCTTGATCCTCCACTTGTGTGTCTATCAAGAAGTCGGACTTGGTCCCACCAAGTCATTCAGGAGTAGCAGTATAACTTAGGCATGTTTTTTTTAGCTAGTATACTTCTATACTCCCAGTATTTAACTTCTGGCCTGGACAGTACTAACTTGCTTGCTCAGCCAGTCACCATTTATATTGAAGACTGCTATCATTATGAGTCTTTTCTGAAACATCAATCTCATCATGTAACCTATTTTGGATTTGTATTTGAGCATCAGCAATAGATCTAGGTGAAACCATCATCAAAAAATTATGAAGCATACTTCCAAATTGGGCATTACAATACAATCTTGATCTTGTTGAGATGTTGTATTAGACTCAGAAACTCCTTGGTTATACTGCAAAATTCATTAGAAAAATTCCTGCATACACTAGGTACCTAATTCTTTATTGGGTTAGAGAATCAAGATCAAACAACCCTTTTGGGAACATTTCCTTCTTCATAGGCTTTATTCTTAAGAACCCAATTTGCAAGTTTTCCTGAATTTTTTGTTCTATTGTTGTTATACCCTAAAGCATTTTGCTACTTATGGATTATCCAACAAAGAAACCTTCATCACTTTTTCCATCAACTTGACCAACTTATCTAAGGATTGTGATGGTAATATGATCATCCAAATGGTTTTCATGAAGCATACTAGTATGGTTTAAAACCTCTAAAGAGTTCATAAGGTGTCTTGTTATGAGCTTGACTATTAAGACCCTATTATGTACATAGCAAGCAGTAGAAACAACTTTGCCCAAAATGTCGGTAGGTAACTTAGAGTCAGCTAACATTGTTCTAGCAGCCTCAATTAGTGTCCTATTCTTCCTTTAAGCTAAACTTTTGACTGAGGTGTCCTAGCTACACTTATTCTCTTTTAATAACCTTTGTCCCTACAGAAACTCACATCCATCACTTTGTTTTTTAACTCATGTCCAATTATCACTCTGATTTATCTTTACTTTCTTATCTCTAGGTTTTCATCTCTTTGATTAAGTTATAAGGATCTCACTTGTTTCATCCTTAGTTTTTAAAAAGAAAACCCATGAAAATCTACTATAATCATCAGTGACTACCAAGCAGTACTTTTTATGCATTAGACTACTAACAAAAGTTGGACCAAAGAGATCCATATGCAGCATAAACAATGGCTTAGTAATAGGATTAAAGGCCTTGGTCTTACAAGAGGCTCTGTGTTGCTTGCCTTTAAGACAGGCAACACAAGTTTGGTCATTCTCAAATCTTTTTAAAGGCAAATCTCTTACAAGATTTTCTTTGACAAGTTTATTAATATTCTTAAAATTGACATGACCAAGCCTTCTATGCCATAGCATTGATTCCTCAGATGTAGCCTTTGCAACTAGACAAGTTAAACCATCTTTAGGAACTATGTTTTTCATATCAAAACTGTACATGTTATCCTGTCTAGGAATTTTAAGAAGTATCTGATTTTCATCAGGCAACTTAAAATTAGGAGATAGGACAAGACATTCAGAGTCAGTAAAAAGAACATAGTTCTTTTTGTCACACATTTGTGAGACACTAAAAAGGTTGAACTTTAACTCTTTGACAAAGTATACATCATCAAAATCAAGATTATCAGTTTTAATAGTACCTTTGCCTGATATTCTGCCTCCATAGGCTCCTCCTCCAAAAGCAACATAACCTCCATCAAAGTCTTTGAAGTCTGAAAGATGGGCTATGTTTCCTGTCATGTGCCTTGAGCATCTGCACACAAAAACTTATAGAGTTAGTTCTCTTTGGGGACCCAAGCCATTACTGACTTGGATCTACCTCATGCATCAATGTAATTATATTTGTTGAAAACCAATGATGCACCATTAGGTTTGATGGGTCTCCAAACCCAACATGCTGAGGGCTTGACAACATTAAACCCCCTTGCCCTGACAGTATTAACAGATGATCTAAATGGTCTACCAGTATTAAACCTTTGATTAACACACCTGTTTGTTAATGCTGTTCTCTTGTAAAAGGGCCTGTGAGTAGTTGATTGTGCTTGATTTTGAAAATATATCTTTGGTCTAGCACAATTACTTGTTGATTTTAGGAGTGATCGTATAAGTAGAACCTAACAAGAATTATAAGACTCCTAGACTAGTATAAAAGGTTCTACCAGTGTTATACAATGACCTAACAGTATTAACAGGCCTTGGATTATTAACTGTTTTTAGGCCGGTCTTTCTTTAGATGCTCTGTAACCAATATGTTTGGGGACAACTGTATTGAATGTGATCAAAACTTCCACAGTTAAAACATGCCTTATTATTAAACACAAAATTATATCCTAACTGATTAGATTTTTGACCATTCCAATTCCTTTGGTCCCTTCTAGGTCCCTGTAACCTGTATATCTCTGCATACCTAACTGACCTCCTAATTGGTTTTTTAGGTTTAACTGATTCTTTCTTAGTAGCAGTAGGTATATCAGTTTTCTTTTCTACCTTAGGGATAGGCTCAACTTCTTCCTCATCCTCTGACACCCAATCTTCAATAATTGGAGCATTAGTATTCTCTCTAGCTTTTTTAGGTTCTTCTTCCCTAACATGATTAGCAAGATAGAAAAACTTTTCTTTCTAATCTTTGTCTACCTTAAGTTGAGACTTAACAGAGCTAGTTTCAGTAACAGTCTTGTGTTGTAGTTTTAAAGAGTCATCAGTATTCTCCTTAGAATTTTCTGACTCAATATTACACAAACCAGTGGTAGCTTAAAACTTGATCCTTGGACCCTATACTATATTTACCTTAGGTTGTTTGAATTTACAAGACTGATAGATAAGTCTAAAGGTGTTGGTTCTATTTAGAATCAAGGGGTTTGAGGTATCAGGGTGACAACATTATAACCAAACCAATTTTTCTCTTGTCAGTTATCTGATAGCCTAATCATCTGTCAGTCTTTTGCTGATTTTTTAAAATTTTGCAATTTTAAACTCATATCCCTCCTTTTCTCTTTAACCTTTTCAAGTTCAGTCCTTAAGTAATCCCATTTGTATTATTTTCTGACCCTACACTTTTTTAACGCCAAAGCAAATTTCCTCAGAAAAAAAGGACTTAATTATGTTGTTCTTTATATTTAACTACTTGTCTTCTAAAATTGATAAAAACGCTCTTTTATAATTAGCTGCTTTAAAACCAGTATCATTCTTAATTTGACCAAGCAAATCATATATTGTTTCTTTAGAGTTTTCATTAATTTTTAGGACAAGATTAGAACTAGATTTATCAATTGATACTCTCAGAATCGTGCATCATGAGAGCCATGTTTGCCTGAATTTCTTCCTCTGCCATGTCACTCCAATCAAATCCACCACCATCTATAGCACACATTGCCTTTTCAGAGGCATCTTCAATCTTTATTGCCTTTGATGAGCTACCTTGATTCTAATTTCTGTTGTCTTTGCTCCTTGGTGCTTTACATTCTCTGGCAAATTGTCCTATTTTATGGCAGTTAAAACATTCTACCTTTGATTTATCATATCTGATATTGCTTCCATCAATGATGATCTTCCTACCAGTTCTCTGATAGAACTTTCTTACCCTCATGCTTAGTAGTGCCATATTCCACTTTAGATCCATTTCTTCCAAATCATCATCATGAAGTTTCTCAAGATCTTCATGAACTAGTTGAGACCTTGTAGAAAGGCATATATTGTGGCATCACTAAAACTAGCAGTACTAATTTCAGTACTAGCAGTATTAACCTTGGTGGTGCCAGTACTAACTCCAGGGTTAACAGTATTAATAGTATTAGTACTGCTTGGACCTGAAGTGGTTAGAAATGCCAAGTTCTTATCATCATTGTTTGTGCCAACAGATTTCTTTACCTTCTGCTCAACAATTTTGAAATTGTTGTACAAATCATCCAAACCCATAGTATCAAAATCGGGTTTGTTCATCCAGACTACCACATGTGTATCCCATTCAGCAGGTAAGCTCCTTAAGAATTTTACATTTAGATCCTCTGGAGGAGTAACCACACCCAGAATTGCCAATCTACTAACAAGCTTTTGAAGCCTGTTAAAGATAGAATCAAGTGATTCTGAGCTTGAAGCATTAAAATTTTCATACTGTTGCTTCAGCATGGCCTTCTGTGTCTTCTTTGTTGCTTCATTCCCTCCAAATCTAGCTTTAATAGCAGCAAACATTGAATGAGCATCAACATACTGGTCAAAGGTAAGTTGATGTTCATTTGGCAGTGCCATGAGCAGTAAACTTCTGGCCTTTACATCATTTTTCTTACACATCTTTTCTTCAGCAGTAGAAGGCACAGTCATCTTCCAGATGATGATTGATGGACTTGATTTCTGGTGTATAACAGGATAGGTACCATGAATTCCCATTCTTATTACCTCACCATACGGCATAATCTTGGATCTGAAAGTACTGCTTGATCCTGATCTCCCACATCTCATACTCCCCGAGTTTGAGCATGGGAAGCTTAGCCAACGCATTGTTCTGAGTGTTTTCCAACTCCATTTCTTCTAGATCAAAGTATCTCAAAGCACAGGCTCTGATACCACTTGTTGATCCCACGCCTTGATCGATCCTTTACGTAGTAAAGTGTTTGTTACCTTGGATGAATCCAAAATAACAAAGGTTGAGACTTTGTATGTATACCAAAGTGTATGCGGAATCTACACTTTGATACTCTAGAGGTGTTTATCAATGGAACAGTAATAACCAAACAAACAATGAACAATGAACAAACTGCTTCAATATTATTAGAATAATACGAGTACTCTTGTAGTACTGGGGTTACAAACCTTGAAGCTATTACAATCTATCTCTAATTCGTCTATTAAAAGTATATATATATCCTAAACCTAGGATCTCCTTTTATAGAACACAAGGAGTCCTTTACTAGAACTACCTATCTTTTAGGATCAGTTACAATTCAAATATAAAAGATAAACATCCCATAATTCTCTCCATGCATCCTTATCTCCAAGTCAGCAGCTTTGACTATCAGCAGTATTAACTCTTTCTCCTAGCAGTATTAACTAACACTGGCAGTACTAAGTTTGTACTGGCAGTACTAACTCCATTAGTACTGTTAGTTACACCTTGGCAGTATTAACTCTTGTGAAGATTTATTCCTAACAAGGGTTGAACATGAGGCAACGTCGTTGGTTGAAGTTGCTCAGTGATTACGATTGTGAGATTCGTTATCACTCGGGAAAGGCAAACATTGTTACTGATGCTCTAAGCAGGAAGGAGAGAGATCAACCATTAAGAGTTCGAGCCTTAGTCATGACCATTGGCTTGGATCTTCCTAAACAAATTCTGAATGCTCAGATTGAAGCTCGAAAGCCAGAGAACCTCTGGTTGAAAATTCTAAAGATCCAGAGAAATTTAGAACGGAAAAGTTAAAACCACGAGCGGATGGAAGTCTATGCTTCAATGGCAGGAGTTGGTTACCATGTTATGGCGACTTAAGGACTATGATTATGCACGAGTCTCATAAGTCAAAATACTCTATTCATCTGGGTTTTGACAAGATGTACCAAGATATGAAGAAGCTATATTGGTAGCCCAATATGAAGGCCAACATCACCACCTATGTTAGCAAGTGTTTGACCTGTACTATGGTCAAGGCCGAACACCAAATGCCATCAGGATTGTTGGTACAACCCGAGATACCTCAATGGAAGTGGGACAACATCAGTATGGATTTTGTTACGAAGCTTCCAAGGTCGTCGCAAGGCTATGATACCATTTGGGTGATTGTTGACCGACTCACTAAGTCTGCAATCTTTCTACCGATAAGGGAAACTGATCCCCTGGAGAAACTGGCAAAAATGTACCTAAAGGAAGTAGTTGCAAGACATGGAATCCCAGTCTCAATCATTTGCGATCGTGATCCTAGGTTCGCATTAAATTTCTGGAAGTCACTCTAGAAGGCTTTAGGTACTAGCCTAGACATGAGTACGACATACCATCCAGAAACCAACGGACAAAGCGAGAGGACCATTCAAACTCTCGGGGATATGTTACGTGCATGTGTGATCGACTTTGGAAAGGGTTAGGTTGACCATTTTTCCTTAGTTTAGTTCTCGTACAACAACAGTTATCACGCTAGCATAAAGGCTGCACCTTTTGAAGCGCTTTACGGTCGAAAGTGTCATTCACCTGTTTGTTGGCGAGTTGCGGCAAGTGCTCTCTTTCCTAAGTGCAACTTACCGGTCCAGATTTAGTTCGAGAGACGACCGAGAAGATTATTCAGATAAAGAAGACAATGCAAACTGCTTGCGATCGACAAAAGAGCTATGCCGATAAGAAGCGCAAGCTGATGGATTTTCAAGTTGGGGATAAAGTTATGCTGAAGGTTTCACCTTGGAAAGGGGTCGTACATTTTAGAAAACAGGGGAAGTTAAACCCCAAGTATGTCGGACCTTTCAAGGTGTTAGAAAAAGTTAGAGCCGTTGCATAAAAGCTTGAGCTTCCGTAAGAGCTGAGCGGGGTTCACAACACTTTTCATGTATCTAATTTAAAGAGGTGTTATTCCGATGATCTGCTAACTGTGCCATTGGATGGACTACACGTTGATGACAAGCTTTAGTTTGTCGAGGAACCGATCAAGATCATGGATCGAGAGGTCAAATAGTTGAGACATAGCCGTGTCCCGATTGTCAAGGTAAGATGGGACTCCGAGAGAGGTCCTGAGTTCACGTGGGAACGTGAAGACCAATTCAAGAAGAAATACCCGCACCTTTTTGCAAAGGTCGCATCGTCTTTAAGTGTCGCGCCGTAAGCCTTGAGGACAAGGCTCGTTTAACGGGGGAAGACTATAACACCCTGTGTTTTAGGGTCATTGACGACGTCAATAAGTTCGTTATTTATTTTTAGCATTGTACGCGTTTGCTTTTAAGTTTAAAGTGTTAAGTAAAATCGCGTAAGAATAAAGCGATTATTCAGTATAAACAGGGCATCAAGGCAATTAACGTTTTCGTCACTCAAGTATTAATAATTATTTTGAGAATAATTATGGTCTTGTTCATATTTTTTTTTATCGTTCGTAAAGTTGTTTACGCTTTCGCGATAAATTAAGTTTAGGCTTCCCGGAACCACAAAAAATGTTTATATGCTTCAAAATTATACTCAATTGTACCCATTACCAATAGTTTTATTAAAACTTTATCCAAGTTAATATTACATTTACACTTGTTCTCACATTAGAAAATAAAACAATACATTTATACTTTCAAATAAAACCTTTATACAAAACCTAAACTCTGTAAATATGAAATTTTACACTAGATATTTAGTTAATATCAAAAGCTCCTTTCTAGTGAATACTTCCCCCCCTCTATCCTCGAAATAATACAACAAGAGATATAGTGCCACATCAAACTCATACATCTTGGTCTCGTTACAACAACTCTTGATTTATAAACTAGTCTTGTTATGTCTCAATTTGACCATAAACATCCCTTAAGACCCTCATCTTGTTTCTTGACCACTATTGCATCTTTTTGACTAGCTAATACATCATCAATACTTGTATTGCACTTAGATAAATACATACGACACAAGAACACTTGGTGTGAAAGATAAAAAACTCTCCCTTTTTGCTCCTTATAAGCCACGACTCAAAACACCCCTTTATAGCAATCCATACAAATTTTTCTACAACATATACAAGCCCTCACACATCATTCCTAAGATATACAAAGGTGTTTGCAAGCCTTGGTTAACCATTTACAAGTATTTATTAAAGAAAGGAAGCTAGGGTTTTCAATTGGGAAAGTATAGGGTTCTTTCGGTTATAAGCTTGGGTTTAAAGTTCTAAACAACAAGGGTTTAGCACTTATTTCTCAACATCATTATTCATCACACTAAGGTTATCTAAAGCCCTTAACTTTTCCTTTTCATGGTTATATGTATATATGATCTTTATGTAGTAAAATTACCATTTAGGACTTTTAATCATGTAAAAAGAGTTTTTACTTTTGATCATCATTTTGTACCATTTTAATATGTTGTGATTATTGATTAATATATGTTTAAAATGGTTCAATAAGTGTTTTATTACCATGTTGGTTAGTGTAAAAAATGAATATATACAAATTCGGGTTTTCAAGGTTACTTAATATGTTACAAGTACAAGTATTGAAAATGACTTATTAATTTGTTCATGGGCTTTTGTTTATTTATATGAATACTAAAATCAAGGTTATAATGGTAGTATAACTCTTGACACTTGGTTAATGTATAAAAGTTTCATATGTATACTTGTATTAAATTAGGGGATTCTTTAATTAACTTTTGATTAAAGTGAGAAATTAAGACCTGTTAACTTGGACAAATGGACAAACTATGTACTTATGGACTTTATTATATATATGACTTATGATATAAAGTGAGGTGGAAGGAATTTTGTGGTAATTTGCAAAGGTAAATAAACAGTTACATAAAAACAATCTTCATATAAAAGTATACATATAGACATAAAGGGGTTGTTTGGATTCGAATTTCAAATAGTGCAGTTGATGTTTTATAAAGAGAATAGTCTCACGACGACCTTCCAAAAGATAAGTAACTCGAAAAAAAACGGATTAATTAACGAAAAAGATACGCTAATACGAGTTATCGTTAATTAAACGGGGTTTTATTAAAATAACTTTTATTAATTAAATTATACAAAATAGAAAGTTTGATATTTTTAACAGATTATACACAGTTCTAGGATTCCAAAATGATAAGAATCATAATTTATCAATTAATAATGAAGGAGTTATGAATTTTGCAAGTTTATTTACTTAAATATATAAAAATAACTTTTATAAAAAGATACTGTTCATCAGAAACATATATTTTTGGAAATCATCAAAAATAAATAGAACTTTTAATTACAAGAACGTGCTCGAAAGAATCGATAAAAATAGAAAACTTATAACGAAATAATTACTACGACGTTTACGAGTTTTACGTTAATTTAGTCTATAAAATAAGTTTATAACTGGTATGAACAGTAAAAATCACTGTTCATCAGAGGACTTGAAATACAAAAATGTTTATATTTTGATACATTGATCCTTAATACGAAAGCTTGTGGAGTAAGAATAAGAACTTGAAACGCGAAAGTTATGCCATATTTACTAAAACGATATTTATAAATGTTTTACAATTATAAATATGTTTTCACAAGTGCAAATAGATGGTGATGTAGCTACATAGACTTTATTATGATGTCTATTAATTAAAGCGGATTAGTGCTTGTAGACTATGTTAATTTAGGTTGCATTCGATCTTTTACGTGACGTTTTATCTGTGATATTTGGATTATCAGTACTCGAGGTGAGTTCATAGCCCCACGTTTTACATGATAGATAGGTTGCCTGAGCCCGTTAACTTTAGTCATGCAAGAAATGTTGCACATTGAGATATTGGCAAAGTAAGTAATGTAATGTAATAAAGCAAAAAATTTCCATGAAAAAGGTGAGTTTATATATAACTGATAGATTGTACATCATCTAACTTAATAGATGGATATTTACATTTACTAAAATTATGGGTTGTTATATCGGGTGATTCGCTATCACTGGGCAAACGAACGTATACCATGTCGAACATAGGATGTTGCGGGTTAGAACATCATCACGGGCAATGTAGGCCATTTATATGGTATTCATTTATGTCGGGCTTCAGTGTCATGAGCTTAGGGCTACGTAAATACATTTATATGATGTCTGTATCTGTTGCATTATCATACACTTGGGAAATCTTATGGTCCCACAATATATGATTTATCAAACCTATGAATTCACCAACATTATTGTTGACGTTTTAAAGCAATATTTTTCAGGAGATCAGTAAGCATAAGGTGCCAAGGATACATTGGTGATTTTTTTTTGGGATGTCATGCTAAAGATATGGTTGCATTATGTTTTGGGAAACTCGTGTGTTGTGAACCAGTATCTTTGTAATAATAACAATGAACAAGTTAAAGCTTCGGGCTATTTGTATCAAACATTTGTTAAATCCAATGTATCAGTTTTAAAACGACTTTTTGGTCGTTCTATATATATCTTGTGTTATTGATCTGAGAAGTAACACGCCCCGGACCCTTATTCCGCTGCGACCCAATTTGGGGGTGTTACAGATTGGTATCAAGAGCCAAGGTTATAGAGAACCAGGTCAAATGTTTTTGCTGGACTATAACCGTTTTCAAACATCGAATTCATACAAAGGGGTTTTACACGGGACATACATATGTGCATACATTCATGCATACACTACTTGTTGCATTAGTTGGTTGGACTAGATGCATTCATAATTGATATACATGTTATGATATAAATGTATATTACTATAAGAGTCTTATATTAAATACTAATATAAGCTATTTTGAATTTTCAGATTCAGTCATGTCAGATTCGGATGAATCGGGGGTTACATACACGGAGGTTTCCAGCCCATTTGAGGGTTTATCAGACATAGGATCACCGAGAGCCGATGATCACGAGTACCTTGAGCTGCCTTGGATGCCAGAGGACCCATACGTGGAGGCCGCTCTTCAGGCCCCACCCTCTCCAGATTACGTGCCTGGCCCTGAGGAGCCAGAGCAGGCACCACCTTCGCCAGATTATGTTCCAGGCCCAGAGCATGCTGATGATGAGATTGTTGCTGAGGATCAGCCATATGCTGAGGATGCCTCACCCACTGCTCAGTCACCTGACTATGTCCCGGAGTCCGATCCTGAGGCGGACCCGGAGGAGGATGACGATGAGGACCCCGAGGAGGATCCTGTTGACTATCCTGCTGATGGAGGAGATGACGGAGACGATGAGGATGAGCCATCGGAGGAGGATGAGGATGATGATGTTGACATAGAGGCTGATGAGGATGAGGAGGAGGAGGAGCACCCAGCTCCTGCCGACTCTGTAGTTGTTGCTTTACCAGCTACTGATCAGGCCCCATCTGCGGAGGAGACAGAGCCGTTCGAGACTGATGAGTCTGCGGCCACACCACCACCACACCCTGCATATCGTGTGACAGCTAGGATTTCTATTCCAGCTCCAGTACCTACACCAGTATGGTCTGATGCAGAGGTTGCCAGACTTCTCGCTATATCTACTCCACCATCATCACCACTCTCCCCATGGTCTTCACCACTTCCCCAGATACCTTCTCCATCACTACCACTATCACCACCCTCACCTGTGTTATCACTAGCACCACCTCTTAGCCCCATTCGTTCATTGGGCTGTCGAGCTGCTATGATCCGGATGAGGGCTGATGCCGTATCTACTTCCCATTCTCTACCATTACCACCACCCTTCATACTCTCCCCCACCAGACCAGATGCACCATCATTAGGGATACCACCACCTTTGCCCATATAAGTTCCTACTTCATCACCACAATTGCTACTACCCTCTGCTAGTCGTAGGGAGGACAGACCCGAGGTTACTTTACCACTTCGAAAGAGGTTAGGTATCGCTCTTAGTCCTGGATACGAGGTAGGAGAGAGCTCATCTACTGTTGCTGCTAGACCGGCTGGAGGTCTTAGAGCAAAATATAGCTTTGTAGCTACTATGGATAGGGAGATAAGGCGTGATCCGAAGAGAGAGGTTGGATATGGGATCACCGACTCGTGGGACGAGATAGTTGAGACTCTTCAGGGGGCACCAGTTAGTACTGACACGGAGTTGGGTTGACATATGACAGCATTTGAGACTAGGGTTAGGCAAGACACGAATGAGATTTATACGAGGTTAGACGACGCTGTAGAGTCAAGAAGACAGTTATTAGGCTGGTCTCTCAATATGTTGTTTAAGAGCCAGTCGAAGCACATGCATATACACATCATCAGATGGAGACAGAGGCTAGATTGTCTAGAGAGGCTTGGAGGCAGTCGATGGATGCGAGTGATCTTGCCCGCGGAGAGGTTATGTCACTGCGCACTACAGTACTGGCTTAGATGTCAGATATTAGAGAGTTACATGATGCTGGTCGTAGGAGACAGGCTATGATTTCAGAGATGCTGAGGGCAGACCAGAGGAGATCTACAGAGATGAGAGAGTTGAGGATAGTTGATCATACCCGACAGCAGCAGCTTATACAGACATTGACAGTTATGCAGTCTCTACAAAGAGAGGTGACTCCACTACTAGGACAGGTGACCACCTTGCAGGGGCAAGAGACAGCCCTACAGGGACAGGTCATAGCATTACAGGGATAGGTTACCATACTACAGGGACAGCAGGGACCTGTTGGAGGTTCTGCACAGCCAGAGCTGCTAGAGGAGGCTGGTAGCAGTTCATAGATTTGATCTATTAAGGCTAGTCTTTGTGTATATAGCCTACTAAGTATTGCGGGTTTAATCCCGGCTAGTAAGGCTTTAGGTTGTTATGTTTATTTTATAACCTAAACATTATGATCATTTTGTATTTGGACCATTCATGTATGTTTTCCAATTTATATATGGAATGGTTGTTATTATTCACGTATATAATCAATTTGTTTTGACATGAATGTCGTTTGGTTGTGTATTGTTGATAAAAATTCAGTTGTATATTTCACTGTGTGATGTGAAAATTTTCTCACGTTATTTATCATGTATATGTCACGTCTATGGTGGGATTTTATGAAATCTAACGGGTATTGTATTTTCTTATGATTGAAGAAAATGGCACCAAAACGAGCCACAAGGTCAACACCGGTCACAACAACCCCAGCCCCAACAGCAACCACCACCGCATCGGTCACTAATGCCCAGCTTTAAGCAATGATTGACTAAGGTGTCAGTGCCACTTTTGGCAGCACGTGATTGCAAAAAAGAAATGGCGATGACTAGCCACACTTTGGGACAAGTGGCAGAAAGGACTAAAGCATTATTTGGAGTATGGGCCCTGCCAGTGTTCTGCTATTGTTCTGTTTTTGTTGTTTTGATTGTTTCGGGGAGTGTTTTCATTTTCAAACTTCCTTTTTGTTCTCAGTGTTTGTCTTTAGCCCATAGTGGATTGACTCTTTTCCATCAGCTAAGTTGGCATTTTCAACAGCCTCTTGCATGGTTTTGGTTTTGATTTAAATGTTTCCATGGATTCTGTTCGGGTAATCCGAGACGTACCTGTTCGTTATTGTCAGACTTCCTCTGAATCATCTAAACACCACAATTAGTGCTTGTTCTTGGAAACATTGGTTGATATAGGAAGCCATATGGGGGATCTTAACCCTATGCGTAAATGCAACTCCCCCCCCCCCCCCCCCCCCCACACCAAGACCTTTATAAAGTGCAAACATTCTATATTTCAAAAGCACTGAGGGGGAGTTATTGAATTAATTCAATGGTTCAGGAAAGGATAGAGAATGTTTTTGATAAAGCAATTGCCCATGTGGAAAATAAGTTAATTTTCCCGCATGTACTTTCTAGCAGTGTGCTCTAATGGTGAATTTCCCATGTTATGACTGAGAGTCATGATGCTTTGCATATGCAAATCAATGATTGAGCCTATCTGAGGAAAAGATGATGATGCATGTATTGTCCAAAGACGGATGAAAAAGCTCGAGGCTGAATTATGGAATTTGAAAGTGAAGGGTACTGATGTGATAGGGTACAACCAATGTTTCCAGGAACTAGCATTGTTGTGTGTTAGGATGTTTCCGGAGTAGTCTGACAAGATTGAAAGGTACGTCGGCGGATTACCCGACATGATCCATGGAAACATTGTAGAATCAAAACCGGAGGGAAACCATGCAGAGGGCTGTTGTAATTGGCCACTGAACAGATGGATAAGAAAGTCATCACTATGGCTGAATGACAAGCCGTTCGAGAACAAAAGGAAGTTTGAATGAAAACATCCCGAAACAATCAAAACTCCCAACAACAACAGAACAAGAGGCAGAACACTGGCAGGGCCTATACTGCAGGGACTGGTGAAAGGAAGCCATATGGGGGATCTAAACCCCTATGCGCTAAATGCAACTATCACCACGACGGTCTGTGTGCTCCAAAATGCCATAAATGCAACAAAGTTGGCCATTTTGCTCTTGACTGTAGGAGTGTGGGAAATGCCAACAATGCTAACAATCAGAGGGGTACTAGGTTAGGACTAGAAAGATGAAACCTATTCTAGGATTTTTGCCGAGTGGGTGTTCAAGGACACTATAGGATGGATATGCCCAAGCTTGAAGAACAACAAAAATACCGTTGGAAATCAAGTTGGTAATGTTAGGGCTCAGCCCTATGTGTATGTATTGGGACTGCAGGGACAAACCCAGTACTCCACGTCGTGAACGGGTACGTTCCTCTTCAACAACTGCTATGCTTTTATATTATTTGATACTGGTGCCGATAGGAGCTTTGTGTCTACTGCATTTAGTTCCCAAATGGACATCACGCCATCTACCTTAGATCACTATTATGATGTCGAACTAGCTGACGAGAGGGTAATTAGGTTAAACACTATCCTTAGGGGTTGCATATTAAATCTCCTAAACCACCCATTCAACATAAATTTAATGCCTATAGAACTTGGTAGTTTCGACGCTATAATTAGGATGGATTGGTTGGCAAAGTACCAAGCAATCATTGTGTGTGCCGAGAAGATTGTTCGTATCCCCTGGGGAAATGAAATATTAATTGTTCACGGTGATGAAAGCAACCAGGGACATGAGGTGTCTGACATTATTTGTACTCTTAAAACTACAAGAGTACATGCTAAAAGGATGTCAGTCTTTTTAGCACTTCACTTCAAAATGAGAATTTGAAGACAAGTTCAGAGAAGAAGGACTTGAGGTGCTGTGTACCAATAGTTCGAGATTTTCCTGAAGTCTTTCCTGAGGACTTGTCGGGTCTTCCTCTGACTCGACAAGTGGAATTTCAAATCGATTTAATACCTGGTGCTACACCTGTAGCACGGGCACCTTATTGATTGGCACCATCTGAAATAAAAGAGTTGTCGGAGCAACTAAAGAAAACTATTTCTGACTAAGGCTTTATACGACCTAGTTCCTCACCTGGGGAGCTCCGGTTTGTTTGTCTAAAAGTAGGGACGGATCATTCCAGATGTGCATTGATTACCGGAATTGAATAAATCTAATACGGTGAAGAACGTTATCGCTTCCTAAGAATTGATGATTTATTTGATCAGCTCTAAGGGTCAAGTGTCTACTTGAAGATCGACCTAAGGTCGGGTTATCACCAACTGAGGGTTCGAGAAGAAGACATTCCGAAAACCGCTTTTAGGACCCGTTATGGCCATTATGAATTTCAAGTTATGCCGTTTGGTTTGACAAACGCACCTGCCGTATTTATGAACCTTATGAATCGGGTGTGCAAACCATATTTGGATAAATTCGTAATTGTCTGGATTGATGATATTCTGATATATTCTGTAGAACAAGCAAGAGCACGAAGAGCACCTTAAGCTAATCTTAGAATTGCTTAAGAAAGATGAGTTGTATGCCAAGTTTTCCAAATGTGAATTTTGGATTACTAAAGTACAGTTCCTAGGTCACGTGATTGATAGTAAGGGTATTCACGTAGATGCTGCCAAGATCGAATCCATTAAAGATTGGGCATTCCTTAAGTCGAACAGAGATTCGTAAATTTTTTAGGTTCGTGATGGGTATTTCCGGAGATTCATTGAAGGGCGTTTTCGAAAAGATTCGCCAACGCCATATGACCCACGCTTACTCAAAAGAAGGTCAAGTTTGTTTAGGGTGATAAACAAGAAGCAGCTTTTCAACTGTTAAAGCAGAAGTTGTGCAGTGCACCAATCCTGGCCTTACCTGAAGGAAGCGAGATTATCGCTTACTGCGAGCTTCTAAGTAAGGGTTTGGGCGTGTGTTAATGCAAAGAGATGAAGGTGAATTGCTTATTGCATCACGGCCACTGAAGATTCATGCGAAGAATTTTACGACTCATGATTTGGAACTTTGCGGAAGCAGTAATTGTTTTGCTCTCAAGATTTAGAGGCACACCTGTATGGAACCAAGTGCACGGTGTTCACTGATCATAAGAGCCTACAACATATTCTTAATCAGAAAGAGTTGAACATGAGGCAACGTCGTTGGTTGGAGTTGCTCAGTGATTATGATTGTGAGATTCGTTATCACCTGGGAAAGGCAAACGTTGTTGTCGATGCTCTAAGCAGGAATGAGAGAGATCAACCATTAAGAGTTCGAGCCTTAGTCATGACTATTGGCTTGGATCTTCCTAAACAAATCTTGAATGCTCAGACTGAATCACGAAAACCAGAGAACATCAAGAACGAAGATGTTGGTGGAATGTTGGTTGAAAACGCTAAAAATCCAGAGGCGATCAGGATGGAAAAGTTGGAACCTCGTGCGGATGGAACTCTATGCCTAAATGGCAGGAGTTGGGCTACCCGTGTTTATGGCGATTTGTGACTGTGATCCTGCATGAGTCTACAAATCCAAAATTACTCTATACATCCGGGTTCTGACAGAATGTAACCAAGTATGAAGAGAAAAGAAGCATTTGGTTGGCCCAATTTAGAAAGCACGACATCGCCACCTATGTTAGCAAGTGTTTGACATGTGCTAAGGTCTAAGGCCGTATTGTTAGTGTATGACGACATCAAAGACCATCAGGATTGTGGTACAAACCAAGATACCCTGAATGGAAATGGGACAACATCTCTTTGATTTTGTCACAAAAGCTCCCTAAGGACGTCGCAAGGCTAACGACACTATTTGGGTGTTTGTGGACTGATCACTAGTCTGTAATTTTCCAACCAATGAGAGGAGACTGATCCTATGGATAAACTTGCAAGAATATACCTAAAGGAGGTTGTCACGAGGCATGGAATACCTGTTTCAATTATTTACGATCGCGACCCGAGGTCCGCATCCAACTTCTGGAGGTCACTTTATAATGCTTTAGGTACTAATTTGGACATGAGTACTGCGTACCATCCACAAACAGACGGGCAAAGCGAGAGGACAATTCAAACTCTCGAGGATATGTTGCGTGCTTGCGTGATCGATTTCAGAAAAGGTTGGGTTAACCATTTGTCGTTGGTCTAGTTTTCATATGACAACAGTTATCACGCTAGCATTAAGGCCGCACCATTCGAAGCACTTTATGGTCGAAAGTGTCGTTCACCTGTTTGTTGGACCGAAGTTAGAGAAGCTCAAATCCTCAGCCCAGAACTAATTCAAGAAACGACTGAGAGAATCATCCAAATCAAGTAAAGGATGCAAGCCGCTCGTGATCGACATAAGAGTTACGCCGATCTGAAGCGGTAAACATGATGGAATTTGCCAAGTCGGGGATAAAGTTATGCTTAAGTTTGCATGAGAATTAAAATAAAAGAGGTCTCCTACATCATTTTTTCTCTTTTTTTTTTATCATCTCCATTCTTCATATTTTTCTGCTTTTTTTCATTTCATCTTTCATTTTCTCATTCATTTCTCATTTTTTTTTTTTTTATCTTTTCTTTTTATTTTCTCTCATTTCCAATTTTTTTTGTTTCATTTTATTCATTTCCTCATACGTTTTGGCACAAAACGGGGGAAGTTAAAACCTAGGTTGTTGGACCTTTCAAGGTGTTATGGAAAGGTTGGAGAGGTATTGCTTACAAACTCAAGCTTCCAGAAGGCTAATAGTAGGGGTTCACAATACATTGTCATGTTCTCAAATTTGAAAAAGTGCTAAGCCGACGAACCGTTAGCGATGTTCCGGTTGGATGGACTTCATTTTGATGACAAGCTTTAGTTTGTTGAGGAACCCGTTGAGATCGTGGACCGTGAAGTTAAATGGTTGAAGCGAAGCCGCATTCCATTAATCAAGGTTTGATGGAACTCCAATAGAGGTCCTGAGTTCACGTGGGAACGTGAAGACCAATTCAAGAAGAAATACCCACACCTCTTTACCAAGACCGCACCGTCATCAAGTGTTGCATCGTAAGCCTTGAGTACAAGGCTCGTTTAACGGGGGAAGTCTATAACACCCTGTGTTTTCAAGTCATTGACGACGTCGATAAATCTATTATGTATCTTTTGTATTGTACGCGTTTGTTTTAAATCGTAAACGTTAAGCTAAATCGCGTAGGCTAAAAATTAGCGTTCAATGTAAACGGGCATCAAACAATTAAATGTTTACATCAAGCAAGGGTTAAGTAATTATTTTGAGGATAATTATTAACTTTGTTTATTTTATTTTTATTGGTTGGTAATAGTGAGGGGGGCGATTACGTTTCACAATTAAAATACGTTTAGGCTTCCCGGAACCGCCAACAAACTTTTCTACGCTTCAACAAATAACCTACATTATACCCAATACATTAAAGTTACAAAATATGTCATATATATCATACCATAGACGAAAATTGTTGATTTATACAAGAAATATAAAGGATAAATATTCAAGTGGCTTTGTACATTTCTCCTAGCTAATTAAAACCAAGCATAAACTTGTTCCCTTTTGATATTTTTCTTTCCTTAAGACCATGAAGTTGTTCCTAAGATCCAACTATTAGCTAATCTTTTGACCAAGATCTGCCTATACACATGGCATACTTGAGGATAGGAACACATACAAATAAAATTACTTCACTAACTAATCTAATTCTATCTCTTCTTTTGTCTTACAAAGCCACGTTGGCACACTCTTTATAATAAATCCATACCAAATTTTATTACAACTATACCACACCTATACACATCATATCTAAGACATTCTAAGATGTTTCCAATTATTGGCTAACCATTTTCAAGCATTAATCAAGAAAAGAGAAGTTAGGGTTTTCACTTGGAAAACTAGGGTTAATATTGGGCAAGCTTTGGTTTCTAGTCTAAACAAGGGTTTAGATTGTGTTAGTCATCATCTTCATTCACCATAAGGTCATCTTGAACTCTTTATGATCTTACATGTATCATTAATATGCATATGTTAATTCTTTATAGCTTGAATCACCATTTAGGATTTTAACATGAAAAAGGAGTTTTTACTTGTTGTCATCATATTGTACACTTTTATATATCTTATAATGTTAATGACATCATGTTAATATGGACACATACGTGAATTACACTCTTGGTTAAGCATAAAAATGATTATGTATTATTGGGTTTATAAGTTACATTAATATGTTACAAGTATATGAAAAAGCAATGACATATTAATGTTGATTATGGGACTTTTAATTCATGTTCTTGAAACATAAAATAAAGTCTTGTTGGAAAGAAAAATACACTTGTACACCTTTATGGTATTATGGTAAATAGGTCATATTAGTAAAATAGTGAGTATATGGGTTAAAATATGGAAGTTAGGTTTATAAGTATTATGTGGACTTTTAAATTGGGACAATTTTCGGAAATCTATGGACAAATGGACTCTTAATATATGTATGATTTATAATATATATAGTATATGAGACTTGTGGTGGATTACAAAAGTTGTAAAGTATAAAAACAAGGTTTAAAAATGGACTTATCAAAGTCACACCAAGTTTCTGTCCAAAATTCGTGTAAATAACATATTATTTTATGTTTTTATAAAATTCTACACATAAGACGATCCTAAAAGGTAAAGTAATCTTGTCAAACGGATAAATAACGAAAAAGTTACGCTAAAAACAAGTTATACGTTAATAAACGAAGTCGTAAAAGAATTTTTATAAAAACTTTTTATAAAAATTATTCAAACAGCAAGTTTGGTATTTTTAACAGATTATACATATTTTTAGGATTCCAAAATGATAAGAATCGTAATTTTTCAATTAATAACGAACGAGGTTATGAATTTTTGCGATTTTGAGTTTTTACGACAATTAATACTTTTTTTAAAAACTATTTTTATATAAGTCTTACTGTTCATGACCAGAAATTAATTATTTTTGTAAACCTATTAAATAGTAGATACTTTCAATTACGAGAACGTGGTTTGCTCGAAAGATTCGCTAAAAACGGTGCGTATAACGAATAAAAGTACGTGTTTACGGGTTTTACGAAATTAAACTATAAAATAACTTTATAAACTTGGTTGTGAAAAGTATAAAGTACTGTTCATCAGATGGTCAAAAATTGAACAATGTCCAAATTATGATAACTCGTTCCTAATACGAAAGCTGTGGGCATATAAACGTCAAAATCGGACCTTAAATCGCGGAAAGTTACTCCAGCCTTTTCTATATCGGTAATTAAAAACGTTTTTACTTATTTAACACAATTTTACCAAAACAATTAGATGGTGATTGAACTATATAGACCTATATGTGGTGTTAGTTAAGGAAAGTGTTATATTACTAGGTAGTTTCATAATGAGGCCTCTTCGGGGTGGCGTATCGACGAGTTGTTGGATTTACGATTTAAAGTGTCCTAACTCCTCATACGTTCACTACATTGACACTTATTTATGATAGCTAGCGAACGATAGTTATGTGACTCATAAAAGGATTATATTGATATTGGTTAATCAAAATACATGGTACTTATACGACCTTAATTTAAATAGGTTGCATCTGACGATTTGCATGGCGCATTATCTGTGACATACTTGTTATTCGCTCACTCAAGGTGGGTTCATAGACCTACGTTTTACATGCTTTTATTTTGCAAAGTTTTTGGGGTGAGAAACATGCAATGTTTTACAACTGGACACAAGTGGTTAAGTTTCATATTATGATTACGTGTTGCCTAAGTTGCGATAACCTTGTTGAGCCCTTATCATTAATCTTGTCAGTTACTGGATTGTGATGCAGCGAAATGATATGAATAGATCTATTGGGATTGACATCCCCGTTCGACCGTACTGGGTTAGATGTCAGAGATCATAGAGTTGCATGATGTTGATCGCAAGAGACAAGCTGTGACTTCAGAGATGCTGAAGGCAGACTATAGGAGATCTGCAGAGATGAGAGAGTTGAGGACAACTAATCATACCCGACATCATCAGCTTATACAGACATTGACAGTTATGCAGTCTCTACAGAGAGAGGTGATCATACTAGGACAACAATGTTTTTCAGGGGATCAGTAAGCACGAGGTGCAAGGGATACATTGGTGGTTTTGATTTGGATATCATGCATTAAAGATTTTGTCGCATTACATTTTGTATAACTGTTATGGGCTAGAAATCTTTGTATTTTGAACAAGTGAAGCTTCGGCTTATGTAACAAATACTTTGTTAAATCTAATGTATCAGTTTTAAATGACTTTTTGGTCGTTCTATATACATCTTGTGTTATTGATCTATGAAGTAACACGCCCCGGACCCTTATTACACTGCGACCCAATTTGGGGGTGTTATAGATTGGTATCAAGAGCCAAGGTTATAGAGAACCAGGTCAAATTTGTTTCTGGACTATAACCGTTTCAAACATTGAATTCATATAAAGGGGTTTTACACGGGACATACATATGTGCGTACATTCATGGATACACTACTTGTTGCATTAGTTGGTTGGACTAGATGCATTCATAATTGATATACATGTTATGATATAAATGTATATTAATATAAAAGTCTTATATTAAATACTAATATAAGTTATTTTGAATTTTCAGATTCAGTCATGTCAGATTTGGATGAATCGGGGGTTACATACATGGAGGTTTCTATCCCATTTAAGGATTTATCAGACATAGGATCACTAAGAGCCGATGATCACGAGTATCTTGAGCTGCTTGGGATGCCAGAGGACCCATATGTGGAGGCCGCTCTTCAGGCCCCACCCTTTCTAGATTACGTGCCTGGCCCTGAGGAGCCAGAGCAGGCACCACCTTTGCCAGATTATGTTTCAGGCCTAGAGCATGCTGATGATGAGATTGTTGCTGAGGATCATCCAGATGTTGAGGATGCCTCACCCACTGCTCAGTCACCTGACTATGTCCAGGAGTCCGATCCTGAGGCAGACCCGGAGGAGGATGACGATAAGGACCCCGAGGAGGATCCTGTCGATTATCCTGCCGATGGAGGAGATGATGGCGATGACGAGGAGGGGTCATCATAGGATGATGAGGATAATGACATGGACATCAAGACTGATGATGATGATGAGGAGGAGGAGCACCTAGCTCCTGCCGACTCTGTAGTTGTTGCTTTACCAGCTACTGATCAGGCCCCATCTGCGGAAGAGACAGAGCTGCTCGAGACTGATGAGTCTGCGGCCACACCACCACCATACCCTGCATATCGTGTGACAGCTAGGATTTCTATTCCAGCTCCAGTACCTACACCAATATGGTCTGATGCAGAGGTTGCCAGACTTCTCGCTATATCTACTCCACCATCATCACCACTCTCCCCATGGTCTTCACCACTTCCCCAGATACCTTCTCCATCACTACCACTATCACCACCCTCACCTGTGTTATCACCAGCACCACCTCCTAACCCCATTCGTTCATTGGGCTATCGAGCTGCTATGATCCGGGCTATTACCTTGATGTATGATGAACAACGATTTCCAAATATCTTTAGCCGTTTTACACATAAAAATTTCTTCATATTCCTTTTTAAGGGAAGCATTATAAAGAACCATTTTAACCTCATTATTTTAGCAAGTTTTCTTTTTAGATCATTGGTTTATTCTTCAAAAGGAAACTATTTCTAAAACTTTGGTAACTTTGTTTTTGGAAACTTGTAGAAAATCACCATTCATGATAATATGCCAAAGATCTAAATATTTTGCTTTCGCATAAGTTTTAAATCTATTTTTCCAATATATAAAACAATCGCTTTCGAAAAGTGGTGGTCTTTGCATAGATTGCCCTTCTAGATATTTATCGAAATCCATAGATCGATTCAAGCTTTAATGTACAATATACGTTAAAGATCTTGTGTGACCTTGGCTTCTGATACCAATTGTGGAAACTAGAAGGGGGGTTGAATAGTTTTTACCGTTTCAAAAAATAAAACTTAAATTGTCTACTTATGTGAAATCAATAGATATACATGTATGTATATGATAGTGATGTAATAAGTTAGTAAGTAAATGCAGAACATAAATAAGTACATATAGGAAAGATCAAACCAAAGACACGATGATTTATAGTGGTTTAGATATGAAGATCCTCTTCGCCTTACTCCACTCCACGAGTACCCAACTCGAGAGTTTTCTTCACTATGTCAACAAGATGCCTTTAGGCGGAGAAAACCGTACACGTTGGTTACACTTTTTCCGGTACTAAGCTAAATACCGAGTTCTACTTTGAGATAGAACCAATTTAACACACTATGTATTTTAAAGCCTAAAATACTAACCTATCATACACATATGATAACACAAGACAAATAGATGAAGGTGGATAAATATCACAAGTCTGATAACTAAACTAATAACACTTGAAGCTTGAAGTCTTCTTTGTGTTCTTCACAAAAGAGTGAAATAATTGAATCACTTGTAATGGATTATATAACAAGTATAATGATCAAAGATGTATGAGAGAAAATAAATATGCAAGAGAAAAGTTGGAAGGGGTGAAGTAAATGAAAACATTTGTTCTATTTATGGGCAAATTTAAATTTCAAATTCTGGCCCAAGCTTGTCAGATACACAGATCCACGGATCTGCCGTAGCCTGGATCCGTCTTTGGTTATGGTAGATCCGTGTGTAGCAGATAGCTGTTATTTTGTATTTTAGTGATTAACCCCAAATCTTTACAAAATATTCTTATGTACTTAAAAATCATATTTATTAGATTCTTCTAGAAGAAAATATTTTTTAACATGAAAATAGAAAGATTTAAAAAGATTTGGAAAGATTTGAAAAGATTGTTTTCATTTATGGTTAATCATATTTTGTCTTATTGATTAATATAACTAGTTTATAATTAATCATGTATTTACTTGAAATAATTTGATTAGTAATGGTTAATGCAAACGATTAATTTTGTATGCAAGAAAAAAATATTTTTTAACGTATTTCTAGTCGATTTGATGATGAGGTCGGATTTGTGTGTCTATGGTGGTTTAATATGTCTTGAAAAATTTGTTCAAAACCATAAGATTTTGGGGGGAAAATGAAATGAGGCAGAAGATTTCCTTTTTATACGCAACAATTATGCCCTTGTTGTTACAAATATTTTATTTATTATGGGGCTATCCACATTCCGTAACGTTTTACATTATGACTCAATAATATATGTACTTAATATACTTATGATTAGAGACTTATAAATACGAATTGTATGTACTTGTAATACATCAATCTCAATGAAATACATATGTCTCGATTCAGTCTACTATCTTCTTTCATACATTGGTTATATGTGTTGCTATTAGGCCGTTGTTTTATAACACGTTATCAGCACGAGTCTCAACGGTTCAATCCTAAGAAAGGTCGATGTGGTTCTAGTGGTTCTGATTATAAGAAAGGCGATGTGATTCGGGTGGGTTGATCTTAAAAATAATGAATGCTTCCTTCTCCGAATGATTCATAAAATTATAGTCAAGTGAAATCATTCTTCTTTATAAGTAAGTTTCAGTTTGATCTGTTTTACTTTTATGTTGCGTCTATCTATGAAATATCAATATTATGTTTATATTTTTCTCTGAAATATTATTGGTTTGATGAAATTAAGTATTCATATCAATATACTCATTGTTAAGTTTCAAATGACCATGAGTCACTTGCATAAAAAAATCTTGTCAATTGACATAAGTTGAAAAATAAATAAGTCGTCAAAATTTGTTTGTCTAGTTCAAACGTTTTGTTTTAACCTTATGTCAAGAATCTTGATGCTAGACTAAAGGATTATAAACATAGAATAAAATTGACTAGTGGTTTTCGTGTATTCAATTGTTAATTAACGTATAATAGACATATTTTGGTTTGATATATTATAACAAAATTGGATTTTGATTCATAACATATTTTACACCAAATGTAACGGTTCTGGTTCATAAGTTTTGATGTTTTGATATTGTGCATTAAATATTCATTAAGCATCGACTATACGTTATGGGTATGTTATATGTCATTATTAGATATTAAAAATTAAACGCCGGTACTACTACTTTATGATAGACACATTTGACAAAACTAATCTATTCAATCATGGTGCTTTTTTCACTTGTGCCTCGAGTATGACCCACAAGATTTATAAACAAAATGAAAAGCTATTTATTTTTTGTATACTTTGTAAACTAAAATTGTAACTATTAATTGCTTATACCTTTTCTCTATCTCTATGTTTAAATGTCATGATTAGAAACATCATTTATATATTAATTTATGTTAAAGGTTTTTTTTAATGGTCTATCACTAGGTCACTAATTTTATAAATAAATGCCATAGAGAGTTACAAATTTAATAAATGTTAGTCAAAGAAACTATTATGCATCTATGTAATTTATCATCATTTAAGTCTCAAAATGTTATTGTATAAATTTTGTTTTATGAGGGTTATATATCAATTATATGAGTTGTGTCATGATTTGAACTTTTATGAACAATATGATATAACTTTTTATATGTAAAGGTTATCTACGTGGATGTTGAACAACATACTTATAAATGTGTATTTAAATCACTGAACATAGATAATGGTTACTTTATCTAGTTTGTTTTGATTTGACAAGCCTTACATATATAGATGTTAAGTACACATACTATATAGTCCTACCGTCAGGTATGCAACATATTTAAAGTTGTCTTGTATTTATCTGATAAGTAACATACTATAATATGAAACGTATATACACAATTTTGACTTTATTGATTATTTATTTATTGAAATTATGAATTTAAGAAAAAACTAAGGTAAACGAGAATTTAACATGCATATTCTTGAGTTTATTATATTGTTATGAAAATTGACATGATTAACAAAAGAAAATAGTGCATCTTATTTTTATGAATAAAGTTGAGATGAATTTTGTCTTTCCCGTAGGATACCATAAACATGCATAGTTTATGATACAAGACTCGCGTGTTTACGAAAATAGTGAATCAATGACACGACTAGAAATTATGATCTATTATGTTGCTTGTACGATATAGATCCTAGGTGATATGATGTAAAGAAGTAAATTTATTAAGAAATAGGAAAAATCTTAGATGTGTTCATACGGTTTGAGTATTGTGAACTATGTGTTTAGAAACATTTTAAATCCATATTTTCTTGTGACTAATAAAAATGAGCTTATAGCGAAAAAATGAGACCTCTCCGGTGGTTAAGTGACATGCGATGATTATTGTCGTCATTGATCGACTTAATGAACATAATTTGATTGATATATATGGACCGATATGACAACCGTCAAAAATCCAAGCTAACAACCATTAGTCTTGCGTACCGTTCATGTCATATTTCAATTTCATTGATTTCAATTGTAAATTATTTTGGTCATTTTGTGCATAACTTTCTATTTCTAGGAACCCTAGTCTAGAAATATGCCTTCGACCTACGGATCTAGTTAAACGTCGTTTAAACTGTCAACGATATTCTCAAGCCATTTTAACATGTTATTGTTACTCATACATGTAAACTCGTGTCATTTTAAGTTCTACGTCTTTTACTTTCACCCGAAAATTTACATTCGCGTTTAAGCGTTTACGGTTTTGCCATTTAACGTTTTTGTGTAACACTTACAAAATAATATCGTCACCCTTGGAAAAGTTATTCTAAATAACTTTTACATACCCATTTATGGTCACTTTAAGATTCACCACTTTTAAGTTCACCCGACACTCACTATCGCGTTTTAGCATTTTCGGGTCTAATACTAATACACATTTTTGTATAACCTTCACCTTTTAATTATACAACATATTTGCACAAAAAAATAAAAATAAACACCCCTCTTAGAACCCCTAAAACCGGATTCCCCATGTCCCCCACCTCTCTTGATAGCCAATCATCTTTGTTGCTTCCAAACACACTCATTTCTCTCTTTATCCCATAACCACTCCATCTCTTACACACTCATTCACTCTAATCCTCACACACACTTCCAATCTCAGATTATTGTACTCTCTCCCTCTCCTCCCTCTCAATAAATTCTGGCCACCATCAAACCACCATCAACCACCATTCAAAACTTTGATTAAACACAAGAAAAACACTCAAAACAGGCTTATTTCATCACCCTCTACAAGTCTCTTGGTTTGTTTTCATTCAAGACATCTTTATTTTATGGTTTGGGGGATGATTTTTCTTGATTAATTAAGGGTTAAGTGCCAAGTTATAGATTAATTAGGGGTTTCATTGTTGTGGTGAAAGAAGGGTATTCTTGTTGCTTGGTTATTTTAAAGTATTGGGTTTGATTCTTGACTTTGATTATTCATTCCCATCATTCTTGGGATTAAGGGGTTGAAGTAGGAGGATTATATTAGTTCTTTCAAGGGTTATTCAAGTATTTGGTTGGGTTAGTGTTGTTTTGGGTCAAAATTTATAGAGCAAAATTGTTGATCTTGTTATCATTCATCACCATTTTCATCTTCCTTGTAAGATCATTGTATCTCTATAAACCTTCCTTGTAAAAGTATTCATTTTTGATGTATTTGCTATTTTTAAGATGTAATTATATTCTCTATTATGTATTGGTAAAAAATATGGCATTGTACTTAACGATTTAGAGCTAGAAAACTTGTTTTTGATAGGTTTGCAACATTATTTTCGGATCAGATTTAGATCAGTAGGTTGTGGATATATTTTTGAAATGTTAATGACCTGTGAGGTTTTGTAAAAAAATATAGAGACCTAGGTATGTGTCTTAGCTTTGTTTGGCTGGTTGAATCGAAGCGTAACTATGCCCGATGAATTTTTTATGAAATAAACGGTAAAAGTGGTCGGAAAACGCACACAGATTTTCATATGGTTATAACTCCAGAATTTTGTATAGAAATCCCCATGTTTGTAAAACTAAAACTTGTAGATATTAGGCTAACTTAAATTTTTGTGCATGAACCATCCTCAACGGAAGTACGGTTTGGGAGATACGTCCGATTTAGCGAGGCGGTAAAAATCTGTTAAAAACTCAGTTTTGGTAACTAAGGGAAAAAGGGTAATTTCACATGTGTTGCGAAATTTTTGAAGCTGCGGGGCCCATAAATCTGTATAATAGACTCATTTACCTTTCCGTGGGCGTAAAAACTGAACCAAGACCATTTACGGATTAGGAATTATAAGCCCGAGAAGTTAGATAAAATTTGAATTTTGGGACAACCTACTTGTTTTGAACTTATAAAAATATATATGGACACTTGTAAATGGGCTTATGCATAATAATATAAATATTTGTTTTGGGTTATAATTATTAAGTTGGATATTGTGTTTTTGGGCCTGATTATATTTTATAAAATAAAACTAAAGCACTAGGGTGCAATGCCAATCATTTTATAAAAATATTTTTATAATACTTACTTATAATTGTTGCGTAATATATATATATATATATATATATATATATATATATATATATATATATATATATATATATATATATATATATATATATATATATATATATTCTAGGTCGCGTTATTACTTCTAGGTCGCTCCTAGGATTATCTTGATATATCCGACGTTTATTACGTTAACTCTTATCTCATCGCTAAAAGGTGCGTTCATAGCCCCTTTGTTATTAATTGTTCTACAAACTCCACGGGGGAGATACATGCTATTTTTATATTTGGACGCAAGTACAAAAACTGTATGCTATGCATGAATATTATTGCCTAAGTACCACTACTACCATTTATGTCTCCCATATCATGAGCCGTTAATTGCTAGTAAAGTAAACGTGAGTGTTGTGAATAGATCTATTAGGACTGACAATCCCCATCTGGGTATGTAACAACTAGTGCCACGTCAAACGGACGCATTTAACATTTGAGGTATTTGGAATGTTTGGCAGAACATCCAGTCTCGGGGCACAAAACTTGTTAAGGTTTAGTGTCATGAGCTTAGGGCAATAAAAAACTGTTTTTGACTTATGAATGTGTTTTATTAGTCTACTATTACTGAAATCTTGTGGTCTATTGCTTTACTTATAAAACCTATGAATTTCACTCAACATTATTTGTTGACATTTTTAGCATGTTTTATCTCAGGACTTTAAGGTGTTGTCTTGGAAGGAAGTCGCACGGATATCTTTTGAAGACTCTGCATATTATCACATTCGATAAAACTTTATTTTGAAAACATTGTGTTTTGTTAAAACTATTGGGACCTCTTTTGTAAACTCTGATTTTATAATATATCAAATGTGTAACTTTTCAAAACGTCTCATTTAGAGGTCGTTTTTTGTAACTTGTACTTTGTGCTATGAAGTAGCACCCCCGGTTACCTTCCGCTGTTGTCCGATTTTGAGGGTGTTATAGATTGGCATCAGAGCTACTGGTTATAGAGAACTAGGTTGCATTTAGTACGACTATAACTAATATTCATATTAAGAGCCCCTCATGGTTTTACCTGATATCCGTGTGTGTATACTTCCTGACTGTCTATGCTGTTATATTTATATCATTACTATTAGTATTATATAAAGGCTATTTGTATAAACAATTGATTTACTTTTCGATTACTTATGTTTATTTTCCAGAGCATCACTATATTTTTATATACGGTTTATTTATATAAATACTAAAACTCTTCTAAGACATTATGAGTTATACAATGGTCTCTAGACATTTCTCAAGACATCGTGAGTGATACGATGTTCTTCAAAACTTTTTCATGACTTTGCTTAATTCTCTTTTTGATGATATCGAAACTCGACATAGTTTGTCGATCCCATTAGTTATTTTACTATTCGACTCCGAGTTTGAACACTCGCCTCGTATTTTTTTAAAATGCATACGTCATCACGTAACCTACTGCATAGAAACATGTCGGCTAATTGGAATACGACAATTAACTTGTCACCTCGTACATGGCCCCTTGGAACACCTACTTTTGAAACACGACTCAATAACGCCATATTTTCTCTTTACTACTTCTGATTTTGGAGAATCATGCCACCAAGAAGACAATTGCTAAAGTTCAATAACTATCAAGCGAACGTATGGCTGACATGCTCTTTCACCTTGAGCGAAACGAGATCCGAGATGCCGAGAACAAATCACGCATAAAGACCTTTGAGACAAACCACGCTAATGAAGGTCACGTCTTCTGACTAGATTATCATTGAGAACGACACAACCAGCAGCCCCCATTCCGAAGAGAGAATCTCGACCATCATCGTTAATGATGACCTTTTTATTTAAAACATTTTTTTGAAAATTCTCGATGTATTTTTTTGCTTTGTGGTTAGAATATATCCACTCCTTTCAATAATTAATTGTTTGTACAATTAACTTCTCATATCCCATTTTAACATCCTTAATCAACCATTTCCTTAATATGTGCTTGTTTTACCCATTTGGTATTAACTCTCTTTAATAATTAATTGTTGATACAATTAATTCACCTATCTCGTTTAGCAATCTTGGCATATTGTTTCTTTGAGATATGCCTCTTTCAGCTATTGGTATTAATACTCCCTTGGTTGCATCAATTAATTTTACGAATGACTCTTTATAGACTTCCGGTTCGTAATCTCATAAAACAAAGGACTCTCTACGTCCATTTTGTTGATCAATTGATTCTTCGTTTGCTTGATTATTCGCATAGATGATTCTTCATACTTCTTTGATTTGTAATTTGTTTATGCGAATCATTCTCTATATTTATTCTTTTGATCATTATTACATTTATACATATGTTCTTTTACGTGCTCTCTTAAGTAGTTGACATATTCGTATTTTACGTGCTCAAGATATATTTTATTATTTCTCTATATACTTTCATTGATTCTCCTTGTGATGATATGACCATCCTTTTCATGATCTATTAATTCTTTCTTTGCGTTGATTGTTGGTCATCTGTTTCTTTGTTCGTAAAAATAGTCAATCTTCCTTTTAGGATTCTCTAATCCTGAAATATCAAACACGTTATAACCTCTTTGTATTGGCATGCACTTCTTTTGAAGATTAATAATTTATGTGAATCATCCGCTCACATTTATTATTGATACAAATTCATCTTTCGATCTTGATATGTATTGATACTTGATATATGCTTCTTTGATCATCGGTATGGCATATTAAGTATTTGTTTTCGCTTACTTTCTCATCAGTACAGATATTCAGTCTTTTCATTAAGGATTTTCATAACAACTAATCCGTACTTACACGCACATTGCAGACATTTTAGGTATTAACTATTATTTATTCAATATTCGTTTTCTATCTTGCTTAATTGTTTTATTGAACCCTTTGATCATATTTTAACGCATAATCTAAAGATAGGATCTTTAGCCCCTGTACTGAAGAATTAGAGACACTACATATACGGTACAAAGTACACAGTCACTAGAGTAAGCGAGCTATACAAACTTGAACTGCCGTAGGAACTCAGTAGAATCCATAACTGTAACACCCCCAAAATGCGATACGCAGCGGAATACAACGATTGGGGTGCTACTTCATAATACATGCACACGAGTCCCAGTAAACGCTTAATAATGCGTTTATAAAACATGATTTCATTTATTAGAAAGATCAGAGTTACATAGGTCCCATTACCAACGTAGAAAGTTTATTTCTATAAGTCACAACACGACTTGATTTTCAAAACATTTACTTAATTTATGACACTACTTCACCGAGGCACCGTCCTTGACATCCGCGTTCCGTCCCATCCAGCCATCAACAGCAATTAACCTGAGATACATGCTTAAAAACGTCAACAAAACGTTGAGTGAGTTCATAGAGTTTACACACAAACAGTTAGAACGCATATTTGGTTCAACAAAACATATAACATTGCTCGTAAGCCAAGTTATATATAAATAATGTATTCCAACTAATGAGCCCGTGTACCGAAACTTAACACATTCATCCCGTAGGACGAAATCATGACCGGGAAGTATGCCACTTCCCCTAATACTAACCACAAAATGTCCGTTACAGGGTGCTCACCGTCGGATTCATACCCCGGACAGGGTTGTCAAACCCAATAGATCTATTTAATGCATTAGCGTTCACCATCAACAAGGCAATTAACGGCTACACAGTAAAAGGCATATACTCAATAGCAAGCGGAATCATATTTAGTATCAAAACACATTGCGTTCTTATTTTTCAAAACAAGCAAGTATCCCCCTCGCAGGTTTAAAAACATTTAAAACACTTAAAAGCGAGGCTATAAACTCACCTTGACCGAAGCTGAAGATCAATTAATCGAAACAATCCACAGAAAGTCAACGAACACGATCATGACCTATAAATTACGTCGCTCGATTACTATACCGAAAAGTATAATCAACGATGCGTACATCGTATCAACAAAATCATATATATATATATATATATATATATATATATATATATATATATATATATATATATATATATATATATATATATATATATATATTCATACATGTGATGAGAAATCCACTTGCGCGACCTAAATCCCAAAACCCCACTTTATTGAGTTATAATTATTCCTCACGTTTTATCTTACGTGACTTTAATTGAAAACTTTATATTTTCGATAACTTTCTATTTTTAGAAAGTTACTATTTTCGGAAAGTTACCATATTTAGTAAGTCTCGTTATCAAAATATATTTGTGATAAGATTTAGTTATCTCGTCGAACCCTCGACCGTCAATGTGGTTACCAACTACTCATATCGATATTATTTTTCGATTATTACTAAAGTTTCTATTTTTAGAATATACCACGTTCGTATCCATCGTTAAGTCTAAAATGTCTTACTCTTAGTAATAATAGCGTTTACTCACTTTTATTATGTCCGACAAGTTTAGTATTAACCCGTCGACATTCGAAAGTCAACGCTAGACTTTGTTTGACTTTTATACTTATATTTATTTTTATCCAAATCTGACCCACGCCAAACGACCCTTTAAATCCCGTTTTCACAATTCAGAAGAGGAAGAAATTTTATGCGAAACGATATTCCGGACAACTTTTTAGTTTTAACCGAGACCTGAATCTCGACAGAAAATGACCAAAATGCCATTTTTCAATTCTGCTGTAACTTGTATTTTTAATAAAAACGCAGCAGTTTGACCATCGGTTTTGACCCGCTATATCACGTTTTCATGACTTTGACCAAAAAGAGATTTTATGTAAAAAGTCATTCCGGACAACTTTCGTGTTTCGCCGGAAGGCTGAAGCGGACTCGAAAGTGCCCAAAATCGCCGTTTAAAATTTGATCAGTAACCAAAATAAGCTTAAATAGCTGATTGCAATTTATAGTTTTTCTAAATTTGTTTTCGCTGTAACTTCTTCGTTATTAGGAGTTACGGGACGTTCGAATTACCGAAACGTGCATTAGGACGAACTTTATCATATTTCAGAATCAAAAATCAGTTTTTATAATTTTTCGAACCTCGTTTTCTGAGCCAAACTTTATGCTCGAAATTTATTTTTACAAAACTTATCGAAACTTCATTTTCACATCACAACAACATCAAATACGCCTAGCTAACCTATCTCCGTCAACTAATCAACCAATTCACGATCTATTCTAACCAACGCAAGTGTCGGACCTCATCACGTATAATATACGAAATCAAATTAAGAACGAAACAACAAAATAAACATAATTAGGATACTTACAACAACACACAAGGTGTTGGTTCTGGCTTTCTTTGTGATTCGAACCCACGGACCCAAGCCATTTTTAACAAAACCCACTTCGACTCGACTCGAAATCTTATTAATCAAACCCGAACTCCAACTCCGAAAATATCAATTGCATGTGTTATTTTATTGCGTAGATGTGTAGGAAATGAAGAGAGGATTCGAAAAATATAGATTGATCGGAATGCATGTGACTTTTTCGGGCGACGCGGCGGTTTCTGGTGACCGGAAAACTTTTTCGGTGGTGGTGGTGGTTTCCGGCCGAATACAAAGGGGGAGAGAAAGTGTGTGTTTTGTGTTATAAAAATATGGAGGTAAACACGTGTATATATACTTGTAATTTTAGCTATTTGGCAAGAATGGTCCTCCCCTCTTTTCTCTTATTTGATTTTTGACACACCATACTTTTATTTAAGTTAAAAAAACGACAACCGTAAATGTGTACACTTTTAAAATGCGAATCCGGCTCAAGACAAGGAACAAAGTGACGACATTCATAAAAATAATATATTTACGATCTTAAAAATAATAACGAGATGCGTCAAAAAAATTTACGATGCTCGAAACGGTTAACGAACACGCGGTCAAACGGTGACTAGCGAAACGTCAAAAATAAATATTTTAAATTTCCGTCCGTATTAAAATACGAAAATAATTATTCACGACAAATAAAATTTTAAATGTCGACGTTCGCTTACGAAAATTCGTAAAATAATAATAATGACATCAAACTCGCGATCGTCATACAAGTCGTGAAACTCGGGTTGTTACATTCCACCCACCTTAAAGGGGTGTCGTCCTCAGTGCTCGTCCTTATATACTCGTCTTACAGTTCAATCGTGGCACGATGGCCTCTCGTCATCGCGCAGACTCGTGCGTTCTCACTTATTCAAAAGATGCGATTCCCACTCGCTTTGACTATTCCGGATGAAGAGTCAGTCCAAACAAGGGTAATTATACCAACAAAACAAAATACAATCGTGGAGGCTCTTATCGTAAGAGGAAAAACAAGTCGCGAAAATATATTCGACAAAACCAGATCGCGTCGTTCTAACCTTTATATTCGCGCTCTTCATAAAGGACAATATATGTCGCGGAATATATCCGATTAAAATAATTATCACGTCGTTCTCACGAGACATTTTTCTAAAATGGGTGATCGATCCAAACTTAGTTGGGGATCATAAAAACAACAAAGCCAAGCGCACCTTGCTTTTCAAAACCAAGACCGATACTTATGTCGTTAACCAAAACCAAAACATACGTCAATGATCAATTACGAAAATATACCAATATTCGAAACCAAAAATATACTTCATTACCAAAAACTCAAAGCATATGCCGCTAGCTAAAATCAAGATAGAGGTCAATATTCAAAACCGATATATATACATGTATCATTATCCAAGATCAAAATACTCATCATTTTCCAAAAACCAAGATACGCGTGTCGCCCTCCCGGTCTCATTTAATAATGCACCACCGGTTGCGAAAAATATTCCGGAGTACATACGACCCCATCAAACGCATTATAGCCTCATTACACATAATCACATAATCATATAAGCACATATTCGCCTATTCGTCATTTTATAATGACTCTATATTCCTACCTAGCTTATCATCCCACTTAGCAACAATCATGCTTGCTTTCTATAGGTTTCGGCATAATAGTTGTGCCTACTTATCAGGAAGTCTCAGCAATGGTCATGCTCATCATGTGGGTTTACACCCAACCGGCCAGATTGCTCATTACACCTGGCTTGCCGGATGGCCAAGCCTTTTGGTAATGATCTCGACTAACTCACAGTTAGGTTTTAGCCAACCATGGTCACGCTTGTGGGCTATCATGCCACAACCGACAACGGTTTATCAGGCTTGTGTATCTCTCAAGCCGCCCTTTATCTACATTCGGGTAAATATACCCATCCGCTCACATTCTTAGCCACATAACGGCTGCACAAAAGAGACATAAGCCCTCATTTATCTTTCAAGGCACATAGCACATAAAGCACATAATTCACATAATTTGGGTGCGATAATCCCGCTAAAAACACACATTATCCAGAAACAAATTGAAAGCAATCAAGAAAACAATTGAGCATCATGGCTCGTTGCTTGTTTGACGAAAAATAAAAATTCCAACATCTTTACATGGCGACTAGCACAATCGGCTTGATCCCAATACATCGCATCATATCCTCGATGAATCAAATCATTGAATCGAAATAATCACTTACATTCCTAATTTTAATACCATTCGACTTAAGGCGTTAGCTACTTCGATCGTTCCTCCGGGATGGAAACGGATGTTACCATTCGGCTAGAATCTCCAATCTTTTCGCTCTTTCATACGCACACAAAGTTGTTACGTCAATGAGTAAGAATCACTAACCTTAAGTCATGTGTTGCTTAGTGCCTTATTCTAATCTTTGACGACATCAGGTATACTCACAACTATACTACCACTACATTCCATTTCGGGGAAAGAAGTCTTCTTCACGGCCATCAGTTGATACTTCAAAGGCAACATACATTCAATGTCGGAGAAGTCTTCTCCATTTCTCACTTTCAACCTCGGGACTAACCATCTCAGCTTCCACCCACCTTAGGAATCTTTACATCTCTAAGAAGATCCCTTCTCAGTGTCGGTATCAGGTTCACACCCTTGATAGCTCAAATCTATCATCGCTTACTAACACACCGACTATACTTGGTCTTGATACGTCTCCACAGTAGGTACCGATTTTAAACACTACTAACTAAGCTTTACTCCTTTCTATACACACTCTTTCTGAACAATACCGTAGGTATTTCCGCTTCGGAACGACTCGGTCATAATGACTCGCATGAGACTCTCTCTATGCAGTCGATAAGAATAGGGTTACTTGCATAAAAATCCGTAGCAGGGTAAAAATATTTTCTCCTTCCGAAAGCTTGACCCAAACATTTATCTCAATTACCAAGCTTTTTAATGGTGACGATTTATCCGACATAGCTTGGTTCTTCCTAAATTATGCATAGTTGATCAGGTTATGCATAATTGAGGACCAAACGACATCATGTCCTTCCTCGTCAAAACGTTTCTTTTCATTATGCTACATGCGTAAGTTAAATTTAAAAAAAAGTTTAAAGAGTAAAAATCTAATTATTTTAGAAGAAAGAAAAGAAGATAGCACCACCTTCCATTTTTATTATTCAATGAAGAAAAATATATTTTTTTAAAAGAAGATTTGTTTGACACCACAGGGTCAATTTATAAAATTTAGAAAAATATTTTCCATGGTTTACACAAATAGTTTATATACGAAATCATCAATTCGCAATACATCATTTGATACAGTTTGGTCAACGGTCACAGCAAGTACCAAAAATAATACCCACTCATGGACTATGCAAGCAACATACACATGCGAAAGATTCGCCAATTGAAGTCTCCCAACACTCGGGGTCAAATCAATCTCACATAAGCCGAGTGCCTCGGGGGTAACCACGACCTTCAGGCTTCACTCATAGTACAACCTATACAATGACACCTTATCCTAACTCATAACCGAGAATAATTACAACAATTGTAATAACAATGCCGAAAATAACACACATACATACCAATTTTCCCACAAAGGATACATCATTGGCTTTCAAAGCCAGTACATCTAACCGTAACGGTTCTAAGTTTCCAATACATAACTACATATACAATGAACTCTCCTAGAGTCCTAAATCAAAAGTAATAGCTAAAGAATGCGCAATCACCATGCCGGTGATAAGATAAAACTCTGAGGCAACAATAACCTCAATCCAATGGACCTAAATCTTGAAATCCTCCTACGTACTAGTCTGTAGTTGATAAAGGTATGAGGTTTCCGCGTACGGGAAGCATTTTGAATCAAATATTCTGAAACATAGGGCCCACTACCCAGAAAGTTTTGGATCCAAGGTGAAATTACCGTTTTACCCTTATTTATTAAAGCCGCCATTTTTCCAAAATTTTATCGCTCCACTAAGCTGAGTGTATCTCCTAAACTGTGAGTTCGCAAAAGCCGAAACGACTGCTAAAATCTAAGTTTGTTCGATGTCTAGAACTTACAGTTTTACATATTTAGGTGTTGCTATATAAGTTTTTGAACTTATTACTCATTCAAATTCTGGTCTCAATTTTTTTT
>BQNB010010990.1:51666-78181 GCA_026074375.1 Tanacetum coccineum
TCTAGTTGAAACTTCTCTTTTATCATTGACTAGAAGCAGAATCTTTCAACAGTATTAAGAAGACTTTTAATTCCCAACAAATCTGTGAATGGTTTTGATCTAGAATGGACTTAAAAAATGTATCAATCTCCCCCTCAAAGTATGAGGTGAGTTTAAATAGCACAATATCAAGTGAGCAATTGAAACAAGACCTTTAGAATACCCAGACAGGAATGATACTGCAATCTGTCTTGAACTTGTAAGCGGTTGGTCGTGTCAATCTTTCAGCAATAGAATCAGCAACAGTACGTCCTTTTGACCTGCAACAACTGTTAGAAATACTGATTCTCCCCCTCAAACAATGACCCGTGTCAATGTTTGATTTGGTTAACCCGAACATGTTTGATAAAACAAGTTGTTTATGAGAAAAATGGTTCGGGGCTTAGACAACTTCTTGTCTGTGGAAGAAATAATGCACTGAAACGTACATTAAATCTCTGGGTTAAGACCGGGTTACAGTCGGAAATAACTGCAAGCCATACTACTAAACTAAATTTTAGGTCCATTTAACTTCGAGTGACCGAAGCTTCTTTGTTTGGGTCCATTTAGGTGAACCTAACATCCCTTAACCTTTATAAACTTGTCTAAGCTAGTTAATTTGACTAAGCATTCGCGGATCTTTTTATTAAAGATTTTAAATTTGCGTAGAACGAGAAATAATAGACTTAATTATGAGTTAGATGCTAAGCAAGGATTAGTTGGAAATCTTAAGAGCTCATAAGTGTAGTTTGTGGCTTTTTCTCCCATAAGCTTCTAACTGGACTAATAATATGTGTCCTTTTCGAAAAATAAACTTAAATCAACGATTTTTGAAGTATAGTCGATAACAATAATTTATTTAGTCTTAGTTCAAATTTATACTTAAATTTTATAAAAAGAAATTTTCTCTATATCGTGGTAATATAAATTCTAAAAAAATTAAAAATTAAAAATGAGGTAATAATAATAATAATAAAAACTGTGGGCTAATAAAAGTTTACTGCATCTTACCGGGTCACAACCGATGTTGCAGTCTTCTAAAAGGTCAAGGATTTCCTTAGTTTAAAGGATGTATAATTATATTAAGTGTAATATATGTGATTTAATAAATATAGGGAAAATCTCTTTTTCTTAAATTTAAATATGCTTGTGAACTAAGACTATTTCATTTTAACTTGTGATTTTTCTAAATGAATTGTTTATTTAACGGGAAGCCTAAGAGTTTTTGAAACCGAAGGTCAGTGAGTTCCGATACTATTCTCTGTGGGGTGTTAAAAGCCTGGTCACCTAAGCCGGTCTCAGCTGGGATGTGCCAAGAAGAAAGTTGCTACATGGAATGATCTCGCCTTCAAAATCATAATTCTTGGGTGGAACGTGAAGCATAGAAATATTGCAATTTTCTTAAAGAGGTTGATCCATGGTTGAAATTCGAAATAAGCACATTCACCTAAGATATAATAATTGTCGGGAGTGAAAAGTTTCACAAGTTACAAGTATGAGTAGTGTTAGCATCTTAACTTATATTTAACGGTGATTTCGTTTTTAAGCTTGGTTTGGGACAAGTGAAAAGTCGGGGACGATTAATTTATCCTTTTTGGGCATTTTAGGATTAAAGTGCTTCTTGTTCTATGACCCTAAAAGTTATAAAAATAACGAAAGTCCGGACATTCTAGTTGGTTAAAAAGAAAATTATTAAAAAATGAGAAAAAAGAAAAATATAAATATGTGTGGTAATAAGTGTAAATATTTAAAAATGGTCAAAACGGGGCTTTTCAAAACTAATGATTCTTTAATTCCCTTTGATGAACACTTAGCTACTTTTCGAGGTAATTAGTCGAGGGGGATTGAGATTCTTAGTTTTTTAAAGTGTTTACTTATGGCATTGCGTGAGGACACGGCAATAGTTTAGTATGGGGGATTTGATATGTGCTTAATTACACATACCTTTTACCTATTAAAAACGAGCCTAAATGACCAAGAACGGACATAAAATGCCAATTATATGGTTGTTTTGCTATTTATGATGTGCAGGTAACGGATATTCACTAAAAGACAAAATTAAAGGCAAAAACGAGAAAACCAAGCATGGGATTGGAAAGAGCATGAAAAACCGAAGCCGAAGATGTGTTCATCTTAAATGGGCCTACCGCACCATTTATTGGGTCGTTTTTTATTTTTTTTTTTATTTTTTATTTTTTTTTCACTTTTTTTATTGCTTTTTCTTTTTTTTTTTTTTTTTTATTTAATTTTTTTTGTTTTTGGTTTTTTTTTTTTTTTCTTTTTTTTGGTTTTTGGTTTTCATTTTTTTTTTTTGTTTTTTTTTTGTTTTTTTTTTTTTTTTTTTTTGTTTTGTTTATTTCTTTTTCTTTGTTTTTTTTTTATTTTTTACTTTTTTTTGGGCTAGCCCATTAAGCCTTTATCTATAAGCTTTAAATCATAAAAGCCCAAGAACCCTTTAATCCTAAACCGGCCCAAATATAAGCCCAACGTTAACCCTTAACCATACACCCTTTTAAACTCATTACACAGTTAGTCCCTGGGGTTTTACACAGTTAGTCCTCAAAGCTTTGCACCATTAGTCCCTCAACCCAACTTTCCCTTAACCCCATTACCCCCTTATCATAACTTCCGTTATCCCCAAAATAAACTCACCCACTCTCCTGCCAAAACTACTATTCATCTATCCCTTTCATTCATACCCTGCACCCCGACAAAAACCCAATCAAACCCCACCCCAGCAAGAAGACAAGTCCACCATGGCAATCCCATGAAGACCCATTGGCTGATGGGACACGGACAAAAGATCAAGGGCTGAGATTAATGTCAAAGAAACACAACAAGGAATCAAGGACTGAGATTCATGGCTTGGAGAGCACTCTCAAATCCCTCTCACAGAAGAAACACACATTGAAGACCTATAACTTTCTCCTTCATTTATAAATAGGGCCATTAGGGCATCTAGTTTTTAATAGCTTTTTATTTGTAATCTTCAGCTTATATTAGTTTGTTTTAGCTTATTGTACTTTCTTTTAAAAGCCTTGTACTCAGATTTTAAGTTTAATGAAATTTATGATTTTATGTTAAATTCTGTTTTTAAGTTAATGCAATTTATGTTTTAAAAATGTTTGTTAAGCTAATATAAGCTCTTTTCTCTCTTACTTAAGCTGTTTAACTTAAGCTATATAAACTTATTCATAGTTTATAGAGTTTAAGGAAAAAAACGAAGCCAAAACGGACAAAACCAAGCACAGGATTGGAAAGAGCGTAAAAAATGAAGTCAAAAGACGTGTTTATCTTAAATGGACCAACCCAGACCCATTTAATGGGCCAAGCCAGCCCATTAAGCCTTTATCTATAAGCTTTAAATCATAAAAGTACATTAAAACCTAAGGCCCAAACCAAAAGCCCATTAGCCAATCCATTACACCATTAGTCCTTAAGGGTTTGCATCATTAGTCCTTGAGGAGTAACACTGCTAGTCCTTATGGTTTTACACCGTTAGTCCCTGGTTATTACACCGTTAGTCCTTAAACATTACACCAACAGTCCTCATATCCTTACACCATTAGTCCTTAAGGACTGACATGGTTAGTCCTTTTCCCTTAACGCCCGTTAACCCAAACACCCAAATCAAGCAAAATAGATACTATTCATCTGTCTCTTTCATTCCTACCCTGCAACAGGACAAAAACCCACTCAACCACACTAAAACCCCACCCCAGCAAGAGGACAAGGCCACTATGGCAATCTCATGGAGTTTTATTAGACGAAACAAATCAAGGGTTATGATGAGGGTTGAAGAAGCACAAAGAAGAATCAATGGCTAAGATTGAAGGCCTGAAGAGCACTCTCAACTTCTCCTCACAAAAGAAACACACATTTAAGACCTAGAAGCTTCTCTTTCTTCTATAAATAGGCCATTAGGGCAGCCATTAGGGTATCTAGTTTTTAATAGCTTTTTATTTGTAATATTCAGCTTATATTAGTTTGTTTTAGCTTATTGTACTTTCTTTTAAAAGCCTTGTACTCAGATTTTAAGTTTAATGAAATTTATGATTTTATGTTAAATTCTATTTTTAAGTTAATGCAATTTATGTTTTAAAATGTTTGTTATGAGAATTTTATTTTTTTTAAGCTCTTTTCTCTCTTACTTAAGCTGTTTAACTTAAGCTATATAAAGTTATTCTAGGTATATAGAGTTTAAGTCATTTTCACTCAAAATCACTCAAATAGCTATATTGGAAGATAAGCCGGATTTAGATAGGCTTTTCGTTTTTACTAGCTTGTTTTTAAACAAGCTAGAGCTTGTAGACAAAGCTCTAAAGAGCCTCTATGCCCTTGTTTAAGCAAAGGGCTTTGTAAGTCCTCTTTTTCATTTTTTAGCTTATTTACTGTTTGCTTATTCTACTGCTTATTTTCTGCTTATTTATGCTTAATAATGTTGCTTATTACTTATTTATGCTTGCTTGTAGTTTAAATTTTATTTGTTCATGTTTTAGTACAAAACTGTCTTAAATAGCTCTAAATTGCTTAATCTTGTTTGCTTATTTTCAGTGCTTAATTTTATGTTCTAATTGCTTATTTGTCTTTATTTTATCTTATATTTAATCTGTTTTGAGTTTTTACAAGTTTTCTAAATCTGTTTCAAGCTAAAATGTGTTTTAGAGATTTTAAAGGGGTGTTTGGCACTAGCAGTACTAACTTGAGTTAGTACTGCTGGTTTGCTTTTGGTCCTTAAATCAATTTCAACAAGCTTTAATTTGGCCTTAAAGTCAGTTTATTTAAGTTTTTAAAGTTTAAAACTCAAAGTTAAGGTTTAAGCTAAACATGTTTTGAATCTGTAGGTTTCTTGTTTTATCATTCAGCTTATTTGATTAGATTTTCATAAGTGGCTATTTGGTGTTGTTTTCATACTTGTTTTGGTCCATAATGCAGTAGAATAGATTTAGTTTAAGAGTGCATTTGTCAATTGAGTTTTTAGTCAAATTCTGTCTAAGTTTCTTAGGTCTCAATTTCATAAGTTAGAAGTCCAATTTTCAATAGAAATTTCAGGGTAGATTAAGTTTGTTTTAGGGTTTGATTTTTATTGCATAAGCTTATTGTAGTATAAGCTCAATCTGTTTGAGCTTATTTTAAAATTTAGCTTTCATTTTCCTAGCTTAATTTAGGGCTGCAATTAGCCATTTAAAACCTTGAAAAATCACTCAGTATATATTGAATTTACATTTAGTTAAACAGCCTTTTTCAAAAGCCTTTTTCTAGCTTTTTAGTTATTCAAAATGTTTAAATTTTGCTTTTTCTTATAGTTTGTAGTGCTAGCTTAACATGTTTTAACTTTTTAAGGTTTAGATGTTAGATTTACTAGCTTAATTTTTAGCTCAAAAAGTGCTCCTTAGGCTGTTTGGTTATCAATTTTAGTTAAAAAGTTTTATTTTTATTTTTGAGCTTATGGCTTGTTGAATTTGCTTATTGTGTGTTTAGGTTTGCTTAGTAGGTCTGTTTTAAGATACTTGTAGCTTATTTTGTTTAAGTTTGAGCTTATTAAGGCTTTTGTGTCAAAACTGTTAAGTGTTAAAAGCCTTAAAGCTTTTAAGTCAAATCTGGTACTTTCATAAGCTTATATCTAGCTTATTTTTAGTTTTCAAAAAAGTGTTTTCTCAAAAGTTGCTTATTTTAGTCTTAAAAATCTTTTGCAAAAAGAAATTTAAAAAAATAAAAACATTTAGGAGTATAGGGAGGTCCCAGTTTCGAACCCGGGACCTCAACCTTAACCCTCAAACATTTTAACACACCACACTCTACCATCTCCGCCCTTGGGTCTTTTCCGTTAGACCCTTGGGACACTTGGTATTTAAGGGTGTTTTCCATAATAAGCTTTTTGACCTTTAGGGCTTATTTACAGCTTATTAAGATAAGCTGGTAGTTCCGTTTTATTTTTCATAGGATTAGTATTGTCTTAAGCACTTTCCCTGAATTTTTCGGAATTTTCTAAATTAGTTTAGTATTTTTCTCTCGCTATTTTTCTTTTATACCCTTTTTGGGAATTTAAGCTTAACAGCCTTATTTGCTTGGAAGAAATCGAAGCTTGTCTTACTAATGATTCAATTCCACCGGGAATTGAAGATGACGACTTTGATCCAGAGGGAGACCTTCTTCTACTCGAGAAGTTATTAAACGAGGATCCATCATCTCCTCTCTTCGAAAGCAACTTCTGTTGAGGACTTAAAATCAGTAAATCCTTCTATTGGATGATCCTCCGGAGATTGAGCTCAAGGATCTACCTTCTCATCTTGAGTATGCATTTTTGGAGGGAACTATTAAACTACCCGTCATAATTGCTAAAAACTTAAAAGAAGATGAGAAGGTCCGACTTCTAAAGGTTTTAAAGTCACACAAGCGTGCCATCGCTTAGAAAATCTCTGATATAAAGGGTATTGACCCTCAATTTTGTACTCACAAAATATTAATAGAGGATGACTCTAAACTGGCAATTTAACATCAAAGACGAGTGAACCCAAAAATTCATGAGGTTATAAAAAAGGAAGTTATCAAACTCCTTGATACCGAATTGATTTACCTTATCTCCGACAGCCCGTGGGTGAGCCCCGTTCATTGTATGCCAAAGGAAGGGCGGTATATGTAATTGATGTGTACTGATGTTAATGAGTTAATACCTACTCGTAGTTACGGGATGGCGTGTATGCAATTGACTACCAAAAGTTAAATGGATGCCACTTGTAGAGATCATTTACCGTTACCGTTTAGGGACCAAATGCTGAGAGACTCGCGGGAGACGAAAACTTTTGTTTCCTAGATGGTTTTCGGGATAGTTTAAAATTCTATTGACCAGCAAGACCAAGAGAAGACACCACCTTAACTAGCCCTTATGGGACGTTTGCCTACCGACGCATGCCTTTTGGCTTTTGTAATGCTCCAAGCAAGTTCCAAAGGTGCATGATGGTCATTTTCCACGATATGATCGGCAACATATTGGTGGTCTTACATGGACGATTTCTCGGTCTTTCGAGGATTCTTTTCTTCATGCCTCTCCCATTTAGATAAATGCTCAAACGGTGTGAAGACACTAATTTAGTTCTAAATTGGGAGAAATGCCATTTTATAGTAAAAGAAGGCATTGTTCTAGGACATAAAATTTCAAAGTCCGGGATTGAGGTCGACAAAGCTAAAGTTGATGTTATAGCTAAACTCCCTCATCTGACTTCCGTTAAAGGCATTCAAAGTTTTTTAGGTCACGCCAGGTTTTATTGTCGATTTATTCAAGACTTTTCTAAAATTGCCGGACGATGACCATCTTCTTGAAAAGATAACCTTTCTTCTTTTGATAGAATGTATTGAATTCTTTTTAATATACTTAAGAATAAGTTAACCGAAGCTCCGATTTTAGTTTCCCCCAATTGGGATCTACCATTTGAAATTATGTGTGATGCTAGTGACTATGCGGTAGGAGCAGTCTTGGGGAAACGAGACCCAAGACAAATCTTCAGCTATACACTATGCTAGTAAAGACATGAAGAGCTCAAGCACATTACACTAAAACGGAGAAATAATTATTAGTCGTAGTGTATGCTTTCGACAAATTTCGGCCTTATTTAGTCTTGTCAAAGACCGTAGTGTATACGGACCACTCGGCTCTCAAATATATTCTTGCCAAGCAAGATGCTAAATTCGAGATTGTCCGGTGGATTCTCCTACTCCAAGAATTTGATGTCATTATCCGTGATAAAAAAGGAGCGAAGAATCTCGCGACCGACCACTTATCAAGACTTGAAAATCCCCACCAAGATGTTCTCGAAGAACAAGGAAATTAACCGAAACATCTCCTCTCGTGAATCTTTTTTTTTTTTTAGTTTGGTTAACACTTTCGTGAGTGATTAGTACCCATGGTTGCTACATTGCAAACTAACCATGCGGGGAATTTATTGTGAAAGGAATGTCGTCCAACAAAGAAAAAATTCTTCAAAGATGTGAGCATTATTATTTTGGACGCCCTACTTGTTTCGAGTTTGTGCGGATCAAATGATTAGACGATCTGTTTACAGCCAAGAAGTCGTTGATATCCTCACAGCTTGCCATAATGGACCCATCGGGGGACATCATGGTGCCAACTACACCACTAAGAAAGTCTTTGATTCTAGTTTTTATTGGCCTACTATTTATCGAGATGCCCATGACTTGGTCACACATTGTGACGCTTGTCAACGTCAAGGAAAAATTTCACAAAAAGATGAAATGCCTCAAAATGCAATTCAAGTTTGCGAGATCTTTGACGTGTGGTGCATCGATTTCATGGGCCCGTTCCCGTCTTCTCGGAGGGGGGGGGGGGGGGAAACAAGTACATCTCTCGTGACCTTCGATTAATTGTCGTAAATGGGTTGAGCGAAGCGATCCCCCAATGAAGCCCGAGGTTGTTTGCAAATTTTAAAATCTCTTTTGCCCGATTTGGGACCCTTCGTGCTATCATTAGTGATCGCGGTACCCACTTTTGCAATGACCAATTTGCAAAGGTCATGCTTAAATACGGAGTTACTCGCCGTCTCTCCACCGCGTATCACCCACAAATAAGTGGGCAAGTTGAGGTTTCAAATTATGGTTTGAAACGTATTTTAGAAAGGACCGTAGGTAAAAACCGAGCTTCATGGTCCGATAAGTTAGATGATGCATCATGGGCCTTTCGTACCGCTTTCAAAACACCCATCGGGTGCACTCCTTATAATCTAGTGTACGGAAAGGCTTTGTTAATCTTCCTATTCGAGCTTGAACACAAGGCTATTGGGTCTTGAAACATTGCAATTTTGACTTAAGGACCGCGGGTGATACCGAAAAGTTCAATTGAATGAAATTTTTCAAATAAATGGCAACTCAGGATAAGCCTACGAGAACTCTTTAATCACAAAGAGAAAATCGAAGAAGATTCATGTCTCCAAGATTAAGTACCGCGTTTTCAAGTTGGTGATAGAGTTTTCTCTTCAACTTCTCGATTAATGATCTTCTCGGGCAAGCTCAGACCGTTGGACCAGGCCGTTCATCGTGCTCAAGTTTTACCTTTTGGTCCCGTGAGTTATCTACAAACGATGGGCAAATTCAAGTGAAGGTCATAGACTCAAACACTTTTTGGTGGGGGACCATACCACCCTATGGTGTTAGGATCTCTCCAAACCTTCCCTTGGACAAATAAATTCGGGGAAGAGTCAAGCTTAGTGACTCTTTAATAAACAAGCGCTTCGTGGGTGGCAACCCATGCTTATCCTAATATAATAGTAGTAATGAATAAGTGTGATGTGAGGAGGTTCGCCTCTTCCTTTCTCGTGTTTCGTGGTTTGTGTTGTATGCCCCGGATTATGAAGACTCTCGTGCTCATGGTTTTGTCCTTCGTTCACTCGAGCTTCAATCCTTAGCATGATTATGGGAATCTAATATCCTAAATCTTATCGACTAACGTTTATCTTTGTAGTCTATACTTAATAAACGGCTTTAGATTTATGTAGAGACCCTTCTTAAAACATTGAGGACAATGTTCAATTCTAGTATGGGGGAGTCTATCGATTTGATTGTGCCTGCAGTCGTTGTTTTCACGTAATCCCGTTTTTACCACAAAAAATGAAAAAAATTAAAAATTTTCAAAAATAAAATAAGTGTTTTATCACAATGTTGACTTTCTGCTGGGTAGAATAAGAATAAATTTGACTCGATCGAGCGTGTTGAGCATCTCTTCGCTTTGTCCTTTAACCTTTCGAAATCTTGACTAAGCTAGTTTATTTGGCTAAGCATTCGCGGATCTTTTTATTAAAGATTTTAAATTTGCGAAGAACGAGAAATGATAGAGTTAATTATGAGTTAGATGCTAAGCAAGAGATATTAGTTGAAATATCTTAAGAGCTCAATACACGTGTTAGTTTGTTGCTTTTTCTACATAAGCTTTTAACCGGACAAATAATACGTGCCGTTCGAAAAATAAACTTAATATCAACGATTTTTGTAAGTATAAGTCGATAATAATATGTATTTAGTTTTAGTTAAAATTTTATACTTAAAATTTTATAAAAGAATTTATCCTATATCGTGGTAATATAAAGTGCAAAAAAAATGATGAAAAATGAGGTAATAATAATAATAATAATAAACTGTGGGCTAATAAAAGTTACTGCATCTTGCCGGCTCACAACCGATGTTGCAGTCTTCTAAATAAGGCGCACATTAGTAATTATCCGAGACTGATAAAAGTTTGCTGCATCTTGCCGGCTCACAACCGATGTTGCAGCCTTCTAAAAGGTCGAGGATTTCCTTAGTTAAAAGGATGTATAATTATATTAAGTGTAATATATGTGATTTAATAAATATAGGGAAATCTCTTTTTCTTAAATTTAATATTTTATTTGGGCCTTTTCTTGTTTTAACTAGACTTATTTAACTTTAAACTTGTGATTTTTCAAAATGAATTGTTTATTTTTTTTATAACGGAAGCCTAAGAGTTTTTGAAACGAACGGTCGTGAGTTCCGATACTTTCATCTGTGGGGGTGTTCAAAAGTTCTGGTCACTAAGCCGGTTCGGCTGGGATGTGCGAGAAGAAAGTCGCTACATGGAATGATCTCGCCTTCAAATATCATTATTCTTGGGTGAACATGAAGCATAGTATATTGCCAATTTCCTTAAAAAGGTTGATCCTGGTTAAAATTCGAAATAAGCACAATTACATAAGATATTATAATTGTTGGAGTGAAAAGTTTCAAAGTTGCAAGTATGAGTAGTGGTTGCATTTAACTTATATTTAAATGGTGATTTCGTTTTAAGCTTGTTTGGGAAAGTTAAAAGTTCGGGAGGATTAATTTTATCCTTTTTTGGGCATTTTAGGATTAAAGTGCTTCTTGTTCTATGACCCTAAAAGTTATAAAATAACGAAAGTACCGGGAATTCTAGTTGGTTAAAAAGGAAAATTATTAAAAAAAATGTGGAATAAATGGATAAATATAAATGTGTGTGGTATATAAGTGTAAATATTTAAAAATGGTCAAAAAGGGGCTTTTCAAAACTAATGATTCTTTAATTCCCTTTGATGAACACTTAGCTACTTTTCGAGGTAATTAGTCGAGGGGGATGAGATTAGTTTTTTAAAGTGTTTACTTTGGTTTGCATGAGACACAGCTCCTATAGGGGGGGGGACAACAGTTTAGTATGGGGGATTTGGTATGTGCTTAATTACACATACTTTTACCTATTAAAAAAACAGCAAAATGACCAAAACAGACATAAAATCGCATATTTATATGGTAGTTTTGCTATTCTATGATGTGCAGGTAAAGGATATTCACTAAAAGACAAATTATAGGCTAAATCGACAATAAACCAAGGCATGGGATTGGAAAGAGCGTGAAAAAATCAAAGTCGAAGACGTGTTTATCTTAAATAAGCCAACTCGCACCCATTTAATGGGTCGGGCTAGACCTATTAAGCACCTTTTATCTATTAAGCTTTAATCATAATTGCACAAGAACCCTTTATCCTAAAAACAGGCCCAAATATAAACCCAACGTATAACCTCTAACCATACACCCTTTAAAACTCATTACACAGTTAGTCTGGGGTTTTACACAGTTTGTCTCAAAAGCTTTGCACATTAGTCCTAAAACCCAACTTACCTTAACCTATTACCCCCTTATCTCATATATTCCGTTATCACCTAAATAAACTCACCCACTCTCACTCCAGAAACTACTATTCCTATCCCTTTCATTCATACCTGCACCCCGTTTAAAACCCAATCTACTCCCCCTTCCAAGCAGAGTCACAGATCCTCCATGGCAATTCCCAATTGGCTGATGGGGACACGGACCAATGATCAAGGGTGAGATTAATGTCAAAAGAAAACACAATCAGGATCTTGGGCTGAGATTCATGCTTGGAGAGCACTTCAAATCCCTCTCACGGAAGAAACAATTTGAAGACTAGACTTTCTCCTTCATTTATAAATAGGGCCATTAGGGCAGCCATTAGGGCATCTAGTTTTAATAGCTTTTTATTTGTAATCTTCAGCTTATATTAGTTTGTTTTAGCTTATTGTACTTTCTTTTAAAAGCCTTGTACTCAGATTTTAAGTTTAATGAAATTTATATTTTTATGAAAAATTCTATTTTTTTAGTTAATGCCATTTATGTTGTAAAAATGTTTGTTAAGCTAATATAAGCTCTTTTCTCTCTTACTTAAGCTGTTTAACTTAAGCTATATAAACTTATTCATAGTTTAAAGAGTTTAAGTCATTTTCACTTCAAAATCACTCAATAGCTATAATGGAAGTTAAGCGGATTTGACGGGCTTATCGGGTTTTTTCTAGGCTTGTTTTAAAAAACAAGCTAGAGCTTGTCGACAAATCTCTAAAGAGCCCTTTATGCCCTTGTTTTAACGCAAAGGGCTTTGTAAGTCCTAATTTCATTTTTTAGTTATTTAAGTTTTTTTTTCATTTTACTGCTTCTTTCTACTTATTTTCTGCTTATTTATCTTTTATGTTGCTTATTACTTATTTATGCTTGCTTGCAGTTTAAATTTTCTTTGTTTATGTTTTAGTACAAAACTGTCTTAAATAGCTCTAAATTGCTTAATCTTGTTTGCTTATTTTCAGTGCTTAATTTTGTGTTCTAATAGCTTATTTGTCTTTATTTTATCTTATATTTAATATGTTTTGAGTTTTTACAAGTTTTCTAAATCTGTTTCAAGCTAAAATGTGTTTTAGAGATTTTAAAAGGGTGTTTGGCACTAACAGTACTAACTTGAGTTAGTACTGCTGGTTGCTTTTGGTCTTAAATCAATTTCAACAAGCTTTATTGTGGCCTTAAAGTCAGTTTATTTAAGTTTAAAAGTTTAAAACTCAAAGTTAAGGTTTAAGCTAAACATGTTTTGAATTTGAAGGTTTCTTGTTTTATCATTCAGCTTATTTGATTAGATTTTCATAAGTGGCTATTTGATGTTGATTTCATACTTGTTTTGGTCCATTAATTGCAGGAGAATAGATGTAGTTAAGAGTTGTTCATTTGAGGTTTTTAGTCAAATTTTGTCTAAGTTTCTTAGGTCTCAATTTCATAAGTTAGAAGTCTAATTTTTAATAGAAATTTTAGGATATATAAAGTTTGTTTTAGGGTTTGATTTTTTTTGCATAAGCTTATTGTAGTATAAGCTCAATCTGTTTGAGTTTATTTTGGAATTTAGCTTTCATTTTCCTAGCTTAATTTAGGGCTGCAATTAGCCATTTAAAACCTTAAAAAATCACTCAGTATATACTGAGTTTACATTTAGTTAAACAGCCTTTTTCAAAAGCCTTTTTCTAGCTTTTTAGTTATTCAAAATATTTAAATTTTGTTTTTTCTTATAGTTTGTAGTGCTAGCTTAACCTGTTTTAACTTTTTAAGGTTTAGATGTTAGATTTACTAGCTTAATTTTTAGCTTAAAAGTGCCTTTGTAGGCTGTTTTTAGTTGTGTTTTAGCCAAGCTGCTTATTTGATTATTTGAGTATTTAAGATGTTAGGTTTGCTTAAATTGTGTTTAAATTTGATTATTAGGTTAGGTTTAAGGGTTTAGTAGCTTATCTAGTCTAAGTTTTAGCTTATAGAAGCTTTTTGAGCAAGTCAGTTAAGGCTAAAAGCCTTAAAGCCTATGTAAGTAATCTGTCATCTTTATTTAGCCTATTTCTAGCTCATTTTATTAGCTTATTTTTTTATCCTAAGTGCTTATCAAGTTAGGGACTTGGTCTGATTTAGCTTATTTAGGTTTTGCTTTAGCTTATTAAGTTTTTTTAGATAGCTAGTAGTTTAGTCAAAAGTCATTTAGCTTAAATAGCAAACTATCAACTTTGAGTAGCTTATTTCTGGCTTATGAGAGGTTTTTAGAAAAAATTATTTTACAAAAAGTGCTTATTTTATTGTTAAAAAGCTTCTTCATAAAAAAAATTTGCAAAACAAAAATGTTATGTTGTATAGGAAAGTCCTAGGTTTGAACACGGGACCTCAACCTTAACTGCATAACACTTTAACACCACATCATCCCACTACCAACATCCTTGGGCCTTTTTTGTTAAAACACCTCCTCATATTTTTTCTTTTTTTACCTTCTTTTTGGCAGTTTAAGCTTAACAGCTTTATTTGCTTATTTACAGTTTATTCCAATAAGTTGTCTGGCCCAATTTATTTTTCTTAGGATAGTTAAAAGTACTTTTCCTGATTTTTTTTAGTTTTTTCTAAATTAGTTTAATATTTTTTATAATATTTTTAAATTAAATCAGTTTTTAATTCATAATAAATAAAATAAAAGTCAAAATAATATAATTCTTTTTTTTTAAATTTTCTTTTATCATTTAGGACCTTTAAAAATTAAATTTGATTTTGTAGGGTTAAAATTTGATTATTTAGGTTTTTGAGTACGATTTTTATTCCACGTTAACGGGGGGGGGTTTTTTTTTAGGTTCAATTTTAATTGCTTTTAATTGTTTACATGCGTTTATTTGTTTTTGCATATTATTTGTAGAAATAGAATCCCAAATCAAAAATTTAATCACTCGATCACGAACTTAACCTCGATTTTCAATTCACGCCTCGTCGGGATACGACTCAGGAGGGTTTTGAATTTTACTTTGGTTAAAAGTAAATCTTCTTAAATCCTTACGGATAATTACTTTCCTAACTTTTCATTATTTGATATTTGATTTTAATTATATATATGTATATTAAGTTATATATATAAGTATAATTAAGTTGTATCAAATTTTTGGCGCCGTTGCCGGGAAGGTGTGTGCGATTATCAAGTTTACGTTTGAAGATTAGTGTTTGAAGACCCTTCCCCGTGAAGTTATCGCTTTCATTTGTGAATATTTTCTTCTATTATCAAGTAATCAAAAATTCCAAAAAATTAAAAAACAACAAAATCATCCGTTGTGTCACTTGTGAATTCGGCTCACCTTTAGATTACAAACTATAAGAGAGGTATAAGGAGGGTTGATCCGACGAACTTCGACCCGAAAGGAGAAGGTTTTTAAAACGCTTCGCGTTTACCCGCTCCTCCGCTTCTTTGTGCGTTTTCTAGAGAGCTACCGTACACTTGTTTGATTATCGGTTACAAAAATATATATTTTTTATTTTCTCTTATTTTGTTCTTAGTGTATGCAAACCCGCTCTTCGTCAAAATTCGTTGGTGAACCTTCTACGAATCCTACATCTACGATTCTGAATCGTCGTAATCGTAGACGTTCCAAGCAAAGAGTCGAACCGTTTTCTCTTGAAGAGAGTCTCGTAGTTACGATGGCCGATCAACGTACTATGGCAGAATTACTCCAAGCACCCACCGAGGGTTACGGAGATGCTATTGTTATTCCCGCTATTCTCGCGGAGAATTTTGAGCTTAAACATGGTCTTCTAAATCTTGTAACTTCAAAACAATTTTATGGATTTGAGAAAGAAGATCCACATGCTCACATCCGTTGGTTTAACAAGATTACTTCCACGATTAAGTATAGAGATGTGCCTAATTCGTCAATTGTCACACCCCGCCAAGGCGGAAACACGAGGCGTAACATCATGGATATCATCACAACACAATGGTGTCAACAATAGAGAATCACTACATGCATAACTAATATAAGAGACACGATGTGTCATGACAATACCGAAAACAAAAGAACGGCATCGTGTATTAATGAAAAAGGGGTCTCGTCAATACAAAGACAATGTCTCACAAACGTAATAAAAGCATTCAAGAATTTATGCAACAAAATACGAAACGAAATCAACTGGGAACTTCCAATGCAGCCTAATGGTCTCTCTAGCCACTTTTATTTACTTCAACACCATCATAACGCTCACCTGAAAATGATGCTTAAAACGTCAACACAATGGTTGGTGAGAGTCATAGGTTTTACGACACCAATACAAGATTTAAATCAATTACTGTGATTATATAGAAACAAACATGGCAGAACAATTAAGCTAACTATCATACATGCTAACATGCATTCGTCCTAAACAAGCAACCACAAATGAGACGAAACGTGTCCCCCGATCCATAACATACAACACTTAGTCATGGGAAGGAATGCTATCCCCAAATCCCAGACTCTTGGTACCGTAGCATACATAGGTTCATACCCACACCAAGTAGGCGAAACCTCTTGCCCATAAAGTAGGCGAAGAACAATGCAACATCATACAACATGCAGCACATAACATATAATAGCTACTTAAATGTCCATGTGTAACTTAAACCATATAATCATAGCAATCAAAACATTTCAAAACATATTTTGCATCATCTCCATCACAAGAAAACATAGTAAAAATGGGACTATGAAACTCACCTGGATACTCAAACGCAGCTTCCAAATCTTTACACGTAACTATACAAATATATAAACACGGTTACACGCGACCAAGCTAAACGCTCTAGTCCATGTAACACACATATTATGGATGTCTAAGGGTTTAGTTAACCATCATGGGTCACCCCGACACCATGCCCAACCTTAGCCATCTTACTAACACTTTACACTAGCTACTTACAATTAACTCAGAATTGCATAATTTTAGTGTCTCTTTATGTACCCAAAAACCTTACTTAATGATCTTCATAAATTATACCAAAAATCACTCATATTTATTTATGAGTATATTAACTACCTTGTGATTCTCAAGTATTACTTACATGTGTAACTACCTCAAATAAAATCAAACTTCAAAACTGTCCTAATTCGGATATGACTGTACACCAAAATATATCACTCTAACTACCATACTTAGACATGCTTTCAAAGGCTAATTTTTACAGGATTATCCATAGACATATGGAACTTAACTACTGTAGAAGGGATAAGCTTAATTACACTTTTAAGTATAGGTTTTACCCTCACAAACATGACCTAAATCTGACCTGTATTTACTGATCTGACAACTTTTAGTGTAACCAACATTTGAATGACTTCCCGACCTTAAAAACTTTCGAGGCCGGATTTTCTGAAAACTAGACTCGCTGAACTTATCAATAGATATAAGATTCATCCAAAATCGCATTACCAATCATGAGATAACATTCGAACAAGATGACTCGAAATTCTGTTAAACCCTAAATTCAATTTTATCGCGTTTTAACTCTAACCGGATACATCAATATGATTCTAATTAAACCCTAAACACTTCTAATTAAGTTTAACATCATTAATTTACAGATTTTATGAAACTCTATTTTATCCATCACTTTATTGTTACATGAATTAAAAAGAAAATTAAAACAATTAAAGTTTTTAAACATGCCTTGATCCTTAATTCTTAAAACCTCAAATCACCAATTTGATCGTGAATAAAAAAAATCTTTTTTTTTCTTTATTCCTTGGTTCGACTGGTTTTTAAAAAAAATAGGGGTTATGGGTTTGTATTTATAGTGAAGAGAAAAAGATTCAGATAATTACCCAGTTAAAATCATAGTTGGACTAAAATTTATTTTTCCTTCCTCCTTTTTCTCCCATATCCGGCTGAACAAACATCCCTTTATTTTTTTATTTTTTTTATTATTTACACAAAAACCCTTTAATTTTGTGATTTTTATAAAAAAACCTTTATTTATTTAGACATTCTTCTAAATAAAACTAGTTTTAAATACATAAAAATAAATTCACTTCATACTTTATTTTTCTAATTCAATAATACTAAAATTTCTAAACTAAATTTTTCTATCCTCGCGAATTCCTATTATCTAAATACGTATACATACATATAAATACGTACACACATAAATATTTACCATCATTTCATTGTCACTAAAATGTGAACATAATGAAATATTCATAGCAACCATAATTTCAATCACCATGAGACGATCACGCTTAATGGATTTGTAACCAACTCACATAAGATCACATAAACACGTAGTTATCATAACACATAGTGAAACTCAAGTCAATGATAACGGTTGACTAACCTGCTCAAAACACAGTTGTCACAGTATCCCCTCCTTGGGGAAATCTCGTCCCGATATTTAACCACTAGATTCACTAGAATTAGCAATAAACAGTTAGGGATACCTAGCCTTCATATGGTCCTCGCGCTCCCATGTAAACTCAGGACCACGCTTTAAACTCCAACGTACTTTAACAATAGTAATCTTACTACGTATTAAAGTCTTAACCTCACGATCCATAATCTCTATGGGTTTCTCGACAAAATAAAGAGTTTTGTCGACCTCGATCTCGTCCAAAGGCACATGCAAGTTAGCATCCGCCAAACACTTTTTCAAATTTGACACATGGAATGTGTCATGCACCTCACTCAATTCCTACATACCTTGGTGCCAATTTACCTTTCTTACCAAATCGCATTACGCCTTTCCAAGGCGACACTTTCATTAACACTTTATCTCCAACTTCAAACTCTAGGGGCTTACGTCTATTGTCAGCATAGCTCTTTTGACGATCTCTTGCCGCTTTGAGCTTCTCCTTGATTAAAACTACCTTGTCGGTTGTCTCTTGTACCAACTCAGGTCCAATCAAACTACTTTCCCCAATCTCAGCCCACAGAACGGGTGACTTACATTTTCTTCCATACAATGCTTCGAATGGAGCACACCGTATGCTCGAATGATAACTATTATTGTAAGAAAACTCTACCAACGGTAGATGAACATCCCAATTGCCACCAAAATCTATCACACACGCCCTTAACATATCTTCCAAGGTCTGAATTGTACATTCACTTTGCCCATCCATTTGAGGATGATAGGTCGTACTCATATCTAATCGCGTCCCTAAGGATTTTTGCAACGTTTGCCAGAATCGCGAAGTAAAACATCCATCTCGATCCGAAATGATCGACACAGGAACTCCGTGTCGAGCGACTATCTCATCGATGTATAGCCTTGCCAGTCTCTCAGTACTATAATCCTCTCGTATTGCCAGAAAATGAGCCGACTTGGTTAGTCTGTCGACTATTACCCAAATCGTATCATGCCCACTCTTCGTCCTAGGTAACTTGGTGATAAAGTCCATAGTGATCTTATCCCACTTCCATTCAGGTATCTCGGGTTGTTGCAATAAACCCGAAGGCCTTTGATGCTCTGCCTTCACCTTAGAACAAGTTAGACATTTGCTAACATAAATAGCAATGTCCCTCTTCATTCTCGGCCACCAGTACATATCTCGAAGATCATGGTACATCTTATCCGCTCTAGGATGTACAGAGTACCTAGTCTTATGAGTTTCGTCCATAATTATTGTTCGTGCACCTCCTACTAACGGAACCCCTATACGGTCTAAGAAGTATAAACTCCCATTTTCTCTCCTCTCCATTTGTTGATCCAAACCATGTAGCCTTTCTACGAGTATGTTCTCTTGCTTAAACGCCTCGCCCTGGGTTGCTAGTATCATCCCTCTTATTCCAGATTGAATAGTCATATCCGTTGCTCGTACACATCTAGGTTTCACTCGTTCCTTCCTGCTTAGTGCATCTGCCACCATGTTCGCCTTACCCAGGTGGTAGTAAATCTAGCACTCATAATCACTAAATAACTCAATCCACCTTCTTTGACGCATATTTAACACCTTCTGATCGAATATGTGTTGAAGGCTCTTATGATCAGTATAGATAACACTCTTTGTACCATACAAATAATGCCTCCAAGTTTTAAGAGCAAACACAACAGCTCCCAATTCTAGGTCCTGTGTCGTATAATTATTCTCATGGATCTTTAGCTGTCTCGATGCATAGGAAATTACCTTGACTCTTTGCATGAGTACACAACCTAATATCTGATTCGATGCGTCACAGTATACTACAAAATCTTCTACGCCATCAGGCAATGATAGAATTGGAGCATTACACAAATTATCTTTCAAAGTCTGAAATGCCTCTTCCTGTTCTACGCCCCACTCATACTTTTTGTTTTTCTGAGTCAGCGAAGTAAGAGGTTTAGCAATCTTAGAGAAATTTGCGATAAAACGCCGATAGTAACCTGCTAACCCCAAAAATGATCGAATTTTAGAGGGTGTCGTAGGAGCTTTCCAATTCTTTACTGCCTTAATCTTACTTGGATCTACGTGAATACCATTCTGGTTGACCACGTGACCAAGAAATTGCACCTCTTATAACCAAAACTCACACTTGGAAAACTTAGCATACAGCTCTTCCTTCTTCAGCAATTCCAACACCATCTCAAATGAACCTCATGTTCATCCTTAGACTTTGAGTAGACTAGAATGTCATCAATAAAAATGATGACAAACTTATCTAGGTATGGTTTGCACACTCGGTTCATCAAATCCATAAAGACTGCGGGTGCATTGGTTAATCCAAAATGATAACTGTAAACTCAAATGAATATACCCGTTCGAAACCGAGCGGTCATTGGAATATCACTCGTATACCGAAGTGATGATAACCGACTGAAGGTCTTTCTTTGAGAAGTAGCACGCTCCTTGTAGCTGATCGAATAGGTCATCAATTCTCGGGAGAGGATAACGATTCTTTATAGTCAACTTGTTTAGTTCCCTATAATCAATACACATGTGTAGTGCACCATCCTTCTTCTTAACAAACAATACAGGTGCTCCCCACGGAGAATGACTTGGTCGTATGAAACCCTTGTCTTGCAACTCTTGAAGCTGCGCAGACAATTCTTGCATCTCTGAGGGCGCTAGACGATATGGAGACTTCGCAACCGGCGTTGCTCCCGGAACTAAGTCTATGCGAAACTCCACTTGTCGTTGCGGCGGCAATCCCGACAAGTCCTCCGGAAACACCTCAACGAAATCTCGTACAATGGAAATATCACTCAATTTTGGTTCATCTACCTTCACGTTACTTAAGGCTTTAGCGATTCCTGGAGTACGTTCTCCTTGGACATAAAGTATCTCACCACTTTCCAATGGTATCCTAACCACCTTCTCGTGGCACACTATCTCAGCCTTATGCTCAGACAGCCAATCCATCCCCACAATCACATCGAAACTCCCATGACCTAGTGGTATTAAATCTATAGTGAACAGGGAAGTTCCTAGCTCTAGTTTGCAATTACGAATAACCCTATCAACTTCTACCTTCTTACCATCTGCTACTTCTATCAAATACCCAGGGTTTACAAAACTAGATTTCACATTTAGCAAAGGCGCAAAACTAGTAGAAATGAAACTAAAATCGGCTCCAGAATCAAAAAGTACAGTAGCATAATGATGGTTCAAAGAAAAAGTACCCGTCATGACGTTAGGATCTTGGAGAGCGCCAACTGCATTCACATTGAAAGCCCTCCCTTTAACTTGATTCCCGTTATTCCTTGAGTTCCGATTTCCTTCAATAGTCAACCGGTTCCCCACTTGACCAGGTGCTAGATTCAACTTCGGACAAGTATTTCGATAATGTTCACGACTCCCACACTCATAACATGTTCCTGGTTCATATCCACCCCTAACAGCATTAATCGGTGCCACCTGCTTAATTGGCGAACGACAATTTCTTGCAATGTGACCCGGTTTCTGACAATTGAAGCACACTAGACAAGGTCTATCTTTAGAATGATGAGCCAAACACTTAACACACTTTGGAAGAGGCCCAACATACTCATTCCTATGAGTAGTTGCTGCCACAAACCCTTTGCTTACTTTCGCCCGCTTATCATCATTTCTCCCACTTCCATGCTTGCTTGACTCTTCCACACCTTTTCTTTTCTCATTACCCTTTGTCAGTGTACCACAGCTGACCGCCTCATCAGTCAGTATCCCAGCTCTAAGAATTGCACTCTGAATCGTGGTTGGTTGGGTTGCTCGGAGCATTCCCCGAATCTCAGGAGCTAACCCAGCTATGTACCTCTTGATGCGTGATGACTCAGGAGTAACTAGATGCGGAACCAACTTAGCTAATTCATGAAACCGATCCATATAGCCGGCATGATTGGCTCCCACCATCTTATGATTCCAAAACTCAGATTCCAACTTCTCCATTTCATTGCTAGGACAGAACTCCTCTACAAGCAATGCCTTAAAATCAGTCCATGACATACCTATTGCAGCTTCGCGACCTCTTGCTTGAACTTGAGTATTCCACCAAGTCAAAGCCTTGTTCACAAATGAGCTAGCAGCATACTTCACCCTTTGGTTCTCAGCACACCCACTATTGTCAATTACATTCTCCATCTTCTCGATCCATTGTGTAAGTGCTATTCGACCCCTTCCTCTTTCTATCATTCTCTTTGGGATGTATGCAGAACCCCTTTGTAGGTACACCATTGTTCCCACCATTCCCACATTTCCACCATTTCCACCATTTCCACATTAGCATTGGATCACGTTGTTAGTCATTTGGGTGACAATCTGAGAAGAATGGTTTGCACTTGAAGCGCGGTGATAGCAGCATGTCAGGGTTCTCTCGTTGTTGCTAGGACAGCGTTGACATGATGAGCCATTTTCTATATTGAGATAAAAATTTAGATACATTAGCGATATAATAAGGTCATGGATCTTATCATACTGCTTTCTAAACCATTATATACATACATCGCATCATACATAATCCATGTATTCATACTTGCAAGTCCACTGTGTTGTTGACGCATGTATTAATTATGTTAAGCCACCATAATTATAGACGGCCCCTTTCACAGTTGTACTCCTCCTATTGACGAACACTTCATGAAATAAAACAACACCACATAGCACCTTAAAAAATGGAAAAACAACTAGTGACACAAAGGATTTATCCTAAAAATTACTATTATTATTAAATATACTCAAATCCAGAGTTGAAAATAACATTCCTAACATGGCTCCAAACGTCGAAAAGAAAAAGAAAGCAAGCTAAAACATATCAATCACTTAGAACAATACGGACAGTTGCAAGACGCGCGGTCAGGATCAACTTTAGTTGTCTTTTTTAACATAGGCTTACTACTTGCGGTGGATTCAAGATCCGAGTCTTCCCCTTTTTCTGATGCTTCATGCTCTAGAGGCTCATCCTCATCCTTAATAAACCAACCATTCATGTTTCCTTCTCGTTAGGGTAGTCGATGCGGAGCAAAGTCATTCATTTAGAGTTCTGGATGATCAACAAATCCATACTTATTTAAAGCTCTTGGTTGATCAGTTGGTTCTTCCTCTCTAGATGAGTGGTACTCATGGAATTCAGAGATTTCTCCATCTTTTGAAATTATCAACCTTACCTTTACTAGGGTCTATTTTCCTCCTACTTGTTTCTTAGTCAACTTTTGTTCAATTCGGTGCGGTTACATTCCTTTTGGTATCCGGACTCTACGGTTCGTATGCTTCATCCTAAGCTTTGTTTATGGATCGGTAAAACGCTTGCGTCCAGTTGCGAAGGCGATTCCCCAATGAAACTTAGCACGAGACGCACGAGCTGGAGGAGACATGACTAAAATAGCACAAAGAAGGGTATATATTATTAGATCCCCATAATGAAAAGTATATATATTATATTATATAGCACTAATGCAAAAATAGCGAAAAAGTAAGGCTTTAAGTAGAGAGAAATTATAGTAGATACGTTACATTTAACTTAAGCCCTAAAAATGCAACTATATGAAGTGACTCTAGGTTTTTGTCAGGCCAAACCACCTACTTCTCTATAACCAAAGGCTCTGTTACCAATCTGTCACACCCGCCAAGGTGGAAAACACGAGGCGTAAAATCATGGATATCATCACAACACAATGGTGTCAACAATAGAGAATCACTACAGCATTACTAATATTTTGAGCACGATGTGTTTGACAATGTCCGAAACAAAAAGAACGAAATTTAGTATTAATGAAAAAGGGGTCTCATCAATACAAAGACAATGTCTCGCAAACCTATTAATAACATTCAAGAATTCATGCAACAGAAATACGAAACAAAATAAACTGGAACTTCACATACAACATATGTCTTCTCTCGCCACTTTTATTTACTTCAACACCATCATAACGCTCACCTGAAAATGATGCTTAAAACGTCAACACAATGGTTGGTGAGAGTCGTAGGTTTTATGATACCAATACAAGATTTAAATCAATTACGGTGATTATATAAAAACAAACATGGCAGGACAATTAAGCTGACTATCATACATGTTAACATGCATTCGTCCCAAACAAGCAACCACAAATGAGACAAAACGTGTCCCCCGATCCATAACATGCAACACTTAGTCATGGGGAGGAATGCTATGCCCAAATCCCAGACTCTTGGTACCGTAGCACACACAGGTTCATACCCACACCAAGTAGGCGAAACCTCTTGCCCACAAAGTAGGCGAAGCATAATGCAACATCATACAACATGCATCACATAACATATAATAGCTACTTAAATGTCCATGTGTAACTTAAAACATATAATCACAGCAATCAAAACATTTCAAAAGATATTTTGCATCATCTCCATCCCAAGAAAACATAGTAAAAATGAGACTATAAAACTCACCTGGATACTCAAACGCAGCTTCCAAGTCTCTACACGCAACTATACAAATAAATAAACACGGTTACAGACGACCAAGCTAAAAGCTCTAGTCCATGTAACACACATATGATAGATGTCTAAGGGTTTAGTTAACCATCATGGGTCACCCGACACCATGCCCAACATTAACCATCTTACTAACACTTTACACTAGCTACTTACAATTAACTCATAATTGCAGAATTTTAGTGTCTCTTTACGTACCCAAAACCCTTACTTAATGATCTTCATAAATTATACTAAAAATCACCCTTGTTCATTTATGAGTATATTAACTACCCTGTGATTCCCAAGTATTACTTACATGTGTAACTACCCCAAATAAAATCAAACTTTAAAACTGTCCTAATTCGGATCTGATTGCACACCAAAATATATCACTTAACTACCATACTTAGGTCATGTTTCAAAGGTAATTTTTACATGATTTATCAATAGTCATATGGAAACTTACTACTGTATTAAGGGATAAACTTATATTACTTTTAGAAGTTATAGTTTACCTCACAAACATGACTAATCTGACCGTATTTACTGATCTGACAAACTTTGAGTGTAAAACAAACTTTGAATGACTTCCCGACCTTTAAAAACTTTAGAGGGCTAGTTTTTATGAAAACTAGATCGTTTGAACATTATCAATAGACATAGATTCATCAAAAATTTTTCATTACCTATCATGAGGATAACTTTCGAACAGATGACTCCAAATTTGTCAACACTAATTCAATTTTATCGCGTTCTAACTCTAACCGAATACATCAATATGATTCTAATTAAACCTTAAACACTTCTAGTTAAGTTTAACATCATTAATTTACAGATTTTATGAAACCCTAATTTATCCATCACTTTATTGTTACATGAATTAAAAAGAAAATTAAAACAATTAAAGTTTTTAAACATACATTGATCCTTAATTCTTGAAACCTCAAATCACCAATTTGATCTTGAATAAAAAAACTTTTTTTTCTTTCTTCCTTGGTTCGACCGGTTTAAAAAAAATATGGGTTATGGGTTTGTATTTATAGTGAAGAGAAAAAGATTTAGATAATTACCCAATTAAAATCATAGTTAGACTAAAATTTGTTTTTCCTTCCTCTTTTTTCTCCCATATCCGGCCGAACAAACATCCCTTTTTTTTATTTTTAATTATTATATACACAAAACCTTTAATTTTGTTATTATTTATAAAAAAAACCTTTATTTTTTTTGACATCTGTATAAATAAAATAGTTTTAAATTCTTAAAAATAAATTCACTTCATACTTTATTTTTCTAATTCAATAATACTAAAATCTACTAACTAAAATTTCTAAACTAAAATTTTCTATCCTCGTGAATTCCTATTATCTAAATACGTATACATACATATAAATACGTACACACATAAATTTTTACCATCATTTCATTGTCACTAAAATGTGAACATAATGAAATATCCATAGCAACCATAATTTCAATCACCATCAGACGATCACGCTCAATGGATTTGTAACCAACTCACATAAGATCACATAAACACATAGTTATCATAGCACATAGTGAAACTCAAGTCAATGATAGTGGTTGACTAACTTGCTCAAAACACAGTTGTCACATCAATTAAGCTTATGCTTTTTCCATTTTCTATCGAGGGGGAAGCCCGGATTTGGCTCGAAAAAGAACCCCCTCGTTCTATTCTTACTTGGGAAGATCTTCTTTCCAAGTTTATTAACCAATTCTTTCCTCCTTCAAAAACCATAAATCTCTGGAATGAAATTACGAATTTTCAACAACGTTTTGATGAATCATTTTGTGAGGCATGGGACCGTTTCAAGGATCTTCTTCTAGCATTCCCACATCATGGTTTTACAGAGTTGCATTAACTTGATACCTTCTATAATGCTTTTGTCAGTACCTATAATATATCATTTTACTTCCATACAAATAGGTATGAATCAATGATAAGAAACCATAAGAAAAGAGATAGAAGAATGAAAGAATTTTAGAGAGAGAAACTAGAGAGAGAAAGT
>BQNB010010991.1:8610-69670 GCA_026074375.1 Tanacetum coccineum
CATTTTTGGGTCGACTATGTCGACCCTTAGTCCCTAGGGTCGCTTTCTTTTGTTTTTTAGGGTCGATTTAGTCGACCCAAAGTCTTCATTTTGTTGTAGTGGCAGTTCTAGGTTAAAATTGGCATCTAAGTATATAGAAATCTTTATATCATGAGCTAAAAATTCCCTTTTTAAAGTATTTTATTTGAATTTATATTAAAAACTAGCAAGATTTGCTAAAAAAATCACTCTATATGTAATTATCAAAAACCAAGAATCTTTATTGTTAATGTTATAAACTCGTATAATGAAATAGTGTCATATTGTATCATGTTGCTCAAACATTTATATCTATATATCAAATTGTAAATGATGTTAAGTTACAGTTTTCTTCGTTACTAGCAATGGTACCTGCGCGATGTGACGACGGGTACTTTGTGACTAAATTCTCCGGCGACTAATATTTTTTAATTTTGTGTTTTTCATGACGAATGGAGATAATTATGTAATTAATAGGTACCCGGCTATTGTTTTAGCATAAAACATGTAGTAAACCAAATGCATCACAATATTTTAGGATGGGTTGGATTGGGCTTGGAAGAAAAATGCAATAAGAAGACCTGAACGCATAATTGTAAAATTGGGTATTTAATGGTTGCAAAATGTGTAATAATGGTTGTACATGTATGTAGTAGGGGTATTTTAATTAGGATTATTAATTATGTTTGTATTTGAATTTTTTAATTGTCAAATATTAGGAGTATTAAATGCCAAATATTGTAAAATGGGGGTATTGAATGGTTGTAAAATATGTAATAATGGATGTACATTTATATAAGGGAAAATGGTTTAAAAAGGCACCGAACTTGTCACGTTTTTCTTTTTTAAGCTATGGACTTTTAATTTTTTTATAGAATGCAAACACTTTGCTAATCTTTCTATTGTAGCACTGATTAACAAAAAATCTGACATGGCATGATTTTAATACAATTATCATGTTTTAATTTTTTTTCAATGTTATATATAGCCCATATACTTTATATTTTAACATTTTCCACCCGTTTAACTCAATCTCTTCTTCATCTTCCATTCAACTCTTTCACCACCGTACCTCCTCCTCCCAGCCAACCACCTTATCCACTCTTCACCACCAGTAGACCCCACTTCCCTCTCCACACTTCCCCACCACCATCACCATGTCATAAGTTGTAACCTAGATCTAAAATCAAAATCCCCTACAAAATATCATCCACATCATAAAACCCATAATCAAGTGTGACAACTAGTTTTAGGAAGAAAAATCACAGTACACAAACCTAAAATAGGAAACAGCAAGTGCGACATTTACCAACAATATACTAGTTTGCCGTACTGTGTTCATATATTTATCAACAAGCTGGGGCACTCGTGTACGGCTCTTAGAAACCACCAAATGTTGTGCTTTTCCAAACACGGCTAGTGACTAACTGAAAAGGACGAGTTGCTATCTCTTGACTTGATGCTGCAACACCAACGATAACCGATGTTCCCCACCCCTGTATTTATAAAACTTAATTTAATAATTATTCACCTAAAAAACTAACTAAATAGGTGATATTGTATATGTTAAACAAATATACTACTTTTACAAAAAGAAGAAGATCACCACAAATTCGTTTAAGGTGTGTTTGATGGGTAGTGAACCATGTAAGGTTTTTTAGCCTTTAAAAAGTTTTGAAGATTTCTAAACTTCCAAAGTCCATCTTAAATCTACAAAGCCTTCAAATTCTTGACCTCCGAGCTTGCCATAATCTTGATACAATTCCTAGAACCATTAGTTCACTCAAGTATTTGACACATTTAGATATGTCTGATTGTTACTTGTTTAAACACACGCCGAAAGAAATTTTACATCTTGATGCTTTACAACTGCGCCACAGCTACTCTTCGAACCCATAAACGCCACAGCTACGCCAAACCTCTTCTTAAATTTTGTCATCTTAATCCCCTGCCAATCATCGTCATCATCATCTTCACAAATCACATCTTCTTCCTCAACTTATTTTACCAACATCAACCACAGATGATCCCAAATCTTCTTGCACCAATGATCCAAAATCACACTCAACCACATTACCCTCATCAGTTTTCACGTAATTTTCAACTTCACTTCTTTCAGGCATTTCATCAAACACCTTATCATCATCAATCACAACCCCACTTCCTAAATCATCATCATCATCTTCAAAAGACAAATCTTTATCATTTTTATCACAAACAACCCATTCTTGATTATCAATCTTTTCATTATCAACATCTTGAAACGTGAAAATAACTTAGCAATTAACAAACAAACAATTAAAGATAAAGAAATTCTGAAAACCAGTTCTTGAAAAAGCTCCATATTACTAATAAAACCAATGACAAAAATGATTTTCAAGGGTTTATAATTTGATAAAAATGGAATTTTGGCAAGGGGGAAAATTATATACGATATTTATGCTTCCAATATATCGGGTTTGAATCTTTATTTGAGATATTGAAGAAATGGATAATGATAATATTGAGTGTGTGTCAATAAAGGGGTGGAAAATGTTAAAATATAAAGTATAAAGGTATCAACCGAGTCACCTGAAATGAACAATAACAACAATATAAGATTTAGTCACCAAAGGTACTGCAAAATATTTTATCGAGTAAGATCTCAAAATGGTATCAAAAACAGGACCAGTCTGAGAGAGAGAGAGAGAGAGAGAGAGAGAGAGAGAGAGAGAGAGAGAGAGAGAGAGAGAGAGAGAGATAGAAATGAAATAGATCTGAAGAGGATATGATATAGTATGTTTGGTGTTGTTGGTTTGTGTTCGAGTTTGTATCATGGTAAATGGGATAAAAAAAGCATAATTATAACCGATTAAAGTACAAGGGCTAGATATGACATTGACAAAAGGTATAATTGATTAAAAAAATTTAATCTAGTGCCATGTCAGATCTCTTGTTAATCAGTGCTACAATAGGAAGATTAGCAAAGTGTTTGCATTATATAGAAAAAATAAAAGTTCATAGCTTACAAACGGAAAACGTGACAAGTTCGGTGCTTTTTTAAACCATTTGCCCTTTATATAATAGGGTATTTTAATTATGATGATTAATTATGCTTGTATTTGAATATTTTTAATTGTCAAGTATTAGGAGTATTAATTGTTAAGTATTATGTACACTACAAGAAAAAGTAGAACATGTGACGTAGTTTTCCCGGCCGACATTTGACGCCCGGGAAACACCACTAAACGACAAAAGTCCTTCCGACGTGGCACCAATTCTGATAGACCTTTTAGCAAAGTTTGAATATCTTTTCCCGGGTGACATGTCGCCCGGGATAACTTGGTTTAAATATGACAAAAAAACTCAACGAAAATCTTGGCGGCAATTTTTCCCGCTCAGTTTTCCCGGGCAACATGTCGCCCGGGAAAGTTTTTATTTAAAAAATTAATTCACGTGAATGTTTAATCGTTGTGATTAGCGTTAATTAAAATGTGTTAGCTTATCCCGGGCGACATGTATTTGTTTATCCCGGACGACATATCGCCCGGGAAACGTTTTATTAAAATTTAACAAAAAATATTTAATGAAACTCCTGGCGGCAATTTTTCCCGCTCATGTTTCCCGGGCGACATGTCGCCCGGGATTATTTATTTTATTAAAAAAATTAATTCTGTTTTTAAATCATTATTATTTATAAAATATATTTTATAATTATATATTTTATAAATAATAATTTATAAAGATCTTTATAAAATATATAATTATTATTTAAAATATATAAATACTAAAAAAACATTTTGGTTTCTTGTGTGGTTTTAAAATATGTGTTTAACATATAACTATATAAAAAACACTTCCTTTTCTCGGTTCGTTGTGTGGTTTTAAATAATAACTATATAAAAAAACACTCCGTTTTCTCGGTTCGGTCAGGATATGCACTACCCTTCTATAGTTGAACATGATATACCGTATACTTTTTCAAGATGACCATTCGTCAAGTAACACAAAAACAAACATTCATTTAGTTAAATATTATACATACCATTTGTAGTAACACAAGCGACTTACAAAGACACTTAAACATATTAGAACGATAATCATACGAGACTTACAAACCGACGCTTAAAGCATACGAATTACATTTCAAATGACAAACTACTCCAAATTAAGTTTTCCCATGTTATTGTAAACTTCGTGAAATAGTGCGGCTGAATTAACTGTGTGTTGTTCTGGATGCATATACATATCTATCGTTGCCTTGAGTACCGTTATCTTATCAAGCAAGTGCTTGCAGTTTGAGCACTGTGCATTTCTTGAAGTTCCCAGAGAATAGCTTTGAGGTGTTGAAGATCCTAGAGAATAAATTAGAGTCAATGAAGATCCTGGACAATAAATTGGAGTCGTTGAAGATCCTGGAGAATAAATTGGAGTCGTTGAAGCTCCAAGAGAACCAACCAGAAGCCGGACTCGTTCTATTTTCCATAAAAAAAAATTACATCCGAAAGTGTCTTCGAGTGGCTGTTAAAGAGTAAAGATAATAAGTTTTAACAACTAACCACATTATTTATATATTACACAAAAAAGCATGTGATTGTTTCACCTTGATCGCGACATGCTTAGTATAGTTTACCAACGTGTGTTCAGGATTTATACATTCTCGCAAAACTACATCTCCGACTCCACAACGACACGACAAGCTTCATAGGCATCAAACCCTTCACATAATTACATGTGATAATTTGTGGTTTTGATGGTAAGAATGTGTGTGATCTGTGGTGATAGTGATGAATAAATCTGCGTTTATGGTAAAAACTGTTTTTTGGAAAAAGTAATTTGGTGGGAGAAATTCGAGGGATTTTTGGCATGAGTATTTGGCTGAGTAGAAGGGCTACAGACAGGAGGATTGTGGAGGGATTTTTTGGTGGGAGAATATGCTACAGGAGAATTGGTGAGAGTATTTGCGGAGTAAAGGGCTACAAGGAGGGAATTGGGGAGTATAGGGCTACAGGAGGATTTGGAGGGATTTTTTGGTGGGAGTATAGGGCTACAGGAGGAATTGGCGAGAGTATTTGGCGGGAGTATAGGGCTACAGGAGGAATTGGCGGGAGTATAGGGCTACAATGATAGCATCTCAACTCATCCGGTGAACGTCTAATGTACAACGATAGCATCTCGACTCATCCGTTGAACGCCTAATGTACAACGATAGCAATCTCGTAGACACATCGTTGGAACGTCTTAATGTACAAACGATAACATTTCGACTCTCCGTTGAACTCTAATGTAAAAAACGTAAGCATCTCGACTCATCCGTTAACGTCTATATGAAAACCATAGCATCTCGGACTCATCCGTTAACGTTCTAAATGTATAATCCATAGCATCCTTGACGACATCCGTTGAACGTCTAATGTATAACCATAACATATCGACTCATCCGTTAGACATCTAATGTGTAACGACAACATATCGACTCATCCGTTGAACATCTAATGTACAACGATAACATATCGACTCATCCGTTAGACATCTAATGTACAACGATAACATATCGACTCATCCGTTGGACATCTAATGTACAACGACAACATATCGACTTATCCGTTGAACATCTAATGTACAATGATAACATATCGACTCAGACCTTAAGACATCTAATGTACAAAAAACATAACATATCACTCATCCGTTAAACATCTAATGTACAACGATAACATATCGACTCATTCGTTGGACATCTAATGTACAACGATAGCATATCGACTCATCCGTTAAACATCTAATGTACAACGATAACATATCGACTCATCCGTTGAACATCTAATGTACAACGATAACAATACTACTCATTCCGTTGGACAAAATCTAATTACAACGATAACATATCGACCCATCCGTTGACATCTACACAACGATAACTATCGACTCATCCATGACATCTAATGTACAACAGATAACATATCGAATCATCTGTTGACATCTAATGTACAACGATAACATATCGACTCATCCGTTGGACATCTAATGTACAACGATAACATATCGACTCATCCGTTTGACATCTAATGTACAACGATAACATATCGACTCATCCGTTGGACATCTAATGTACAACGATAACATATCGACTCATCCGTTAAACATCTAATGTACAACGATAACATATCGACTCATCCGTTGGACATCTAATGTACAACGATAACATATCGACTCATCCGTTGGACATCTAATGTACAATGATAACATATCGACTCATCCGTTGGACATCTAATGTACAACGATAACATATCGACTCATCCGTTGGACATCTAATGTACAACGATAACATATCGACTCATCCGTTGGACATCTAATGTACAACGATAACATATCGACTCATCCGTTGGACATCTAATGTACAACGATAACATATTGACTCATCCGTTGGACATCTAATGTACAACGATAACATATCGACTCATCCGTTGGACATCTAATGTACAACGATAGCATATCGACTCATCCGTTAAACATCTAATATACAACGATAGCATATCGATCAGTGTTGTTGAGGCATACGCGTGTGAGATACGTGCATACTTAAAAAAAATTATAATAAATAATAGTTATATATTTTATAAAAATAATTATAAATAATAATTAATTATTTTATAAAAAAATTATTATATATTTTATAAAATATATAATTTTTGTTTAAAATTATTATTTATATAAATTTTATTTATAAAAAACATAATTATATAAATATTAATTATTAAAAACTGTAAAAAAAATTTAATAAAACCTATCCCGGGCGACATGTCGCCCGGGAAAGGTTTTATTAAAAAATTATATAGTTTTTAATGTATTTATAAAACTGTAAATTTTTTAATAAAATCTTTCCCGGACGACATGTCGCCCGGGAAAGGTTTTATTAAAAAATTATATAGTTTTTAATATATTTATAAAACTGTAAACTTTTAAATAAAATCTTTCCCGGGCGACATGTCACCCGGGAAACCTTTTTATATTTGATAAAAAAGGCCCTCCAAAATTTTCGTTATGGCGCCATTTTGCGCTAAACGACAAACCTGTAGTTTTCCCGGGCGACATGTCGCCCGGGAATGTCGTCTTCGATTTATCTGGTACGAAAAACAGATATGGGTTTACAGGAAGTAACACAAAACATAAAACATACAAAAAAACACCTCTTTGGTGATTTTAACAGCACCACCACCACCTCTCACCCACCACCACCTTCAGCACCACCACCACAGAACCCACCACCTCCACCACCACCACTCACCATAGAACACACCACCACTCACCACCGCCACTCACACGAGCACAATACCGCCACCACCTCCTCCTCTAAACCATAATTCTTTTCTAAACCCTCTAAATGATAATTCTTTTACTTTTTGTAACCCTCTAATTGTTGGTGGTTGGTATGTGTTTAATTACATATACCTTTGACCACTAAAAACAGACTTAATTGGCCAAAAACGTACCAAAAATACATTGTATTTGTATGTTTTGCATTTATATTGTGCATGTAACAGATATCTAAGAAAATGATAAAAACGAAGCCAAAAACGATAAAACCAATCACGAGAACGGAAAGAGCGTGAAAGAAAAGTCAAGTCAAAGCCAAAAGTTAAAAAGTCAAAGTCAAAAAGTCAACCAAAGCCAAACCCGAGAAGTCAAAGTCAAAGCCGTAGCCGTAATCGAAGAATTACTTAATGGGCCCACCCGCAACCATCTAATGGGTCGGGCCAGCCCATTAATGTATTATTAGAAGGCTTATACAAAGGAAATGGGCCAAAACCCTTTTACTTATCACCCGGCCCATCAAAAGCCCAAAACCCTTTACACTTAACTGCCATTAGTCCAAAAGGACTATATTTGCAAATACAACATATAAACTCAGGGACTAAAATTGCAAAATACCCAAAGTTATAACACCACAAGGACCATGGGTGCAAACACTTATATCAAGTTTAGGGGGCAATGTTGCCATTTCCTCAAACCTTCACCCCTGTTTATACCAAAACAGATACAAACACTCCCAACCCTTTTTCCCGCCAAATTGCCTAAACAGTGTCTTTCTCTCCTGCACCCTGCAACTCCATGACAAAACCATCACCCTCCCCCTCTACCCCACTTCACATGGGTCAATGCCACCTTGGCAATCCCATAAACCCTCATTGGACGATGAACAGGACAAGAAAATGAAGGGTTAAGATCATTGAGCTTGGGGAACACTCAATTTGGACGGCTTAGATGAGCTTTTGGAAAGCACTCACACAACTAACACAAGTCCTCAAAGTCTCACAGAAGAAGCACACCAAAGAGACCAAGACTTATTTAGCTTAGTATAAAATAGGACTTTGTAAGCCCGAATGAGGCATGTAGTTTAACCTAGCTTTTACCAAGTTTAATATTTAGCTTATTTTAAGTCATTTTACTTATTGTCTTTTAATTTTCCAAGCCTTGTAACCTGTTTTATTATTAATGAAAATTTGAAGTTTTTTAAGTTGAGTTTTGAATTCATGTTTTTCTTATTGTGAAAAGCCTATCATAAGCTGTTTTAAGCTCTTATAAAAACATATAAGCAACCTGTTTTAATTTAACTATAAAGAACTTAAGAAAATTCACAAAAAAAATCCACCCTCAAATACCACAGCTTATATTTGGATGATAAGCCAGTTATGGAAGGGCTTATGGACATCACCAGCTTATCTTTGATAAGCTGGAGCTTGTAGATTAGCTTTTAAAAGCTTAATTTGCCCTGTTTAAGCAAGGGCCTTTGTAAGTTTCTAATTTTCAAATTTTAGCTTATCTACTGTTCATGTGCTTATCTTTGCTTATTATCTGCTTATTTATGTGTGTTTATGATGTTTAGTGCTGATTTTACTTAGGTTGTAGTTTTAAAATCATTTGTGCAAGATTTTCTTAAAAAACTGTCAAAATAGCTTAAAGAATAGCATAAGATGTTGTAGCTTATTTGAGTGCTTATTAGTTGTTTAAATCTACTTTATATTGCTTATTATATCTGTTAAATATCTGGTCTTTTCAAATTGTGGCTTAAATCACTTTAAAAATGGCATATGGATATTTAAAGGGGTGTTTGGGTTAAGGGTTAAAATGGGTCAGAATTGTAGTTTAATTGGGTTGGGACACTAAGTCATATTTAACTAGCTTAATTTAGTAGTTTTAATCTGATTTTAGAGGTGGTCAAAGTTTAGAACTAATTTTTTTGGTTGTTAGTTATCATAGTTTAAATCTGTGTTGTTCTAGGTAGCTTAATCCATTCATAGGGTTAGATTTTTGCTTGTTGAGTTTTTGTGATGTTTTTGTGTCTGTTTAAGTGTTAAAACAAGTTAGAATCCAAGTCCATAGGTCTGCATTTGTTGTTTTTATTTTTGTCAAAATCTATCAGATTTACTAAGTATTGAAAGGTTTGAAAAAACTGCTTTTTCATTTGCTTGTTACAAGTTCTTTGAGGTCCAAATTCTATCTGTTTGAAGGTTTTATTGCCATAAGGTTCTGTTTGTGCACTTATTTTTAAGCTCAAAAGTTGATATTTTCAAAGTAAAAAAAAAGTTAAGTCTTGTAAAAAAATTTGAAAACCAGCTTTTTCATAAGCCTTTTTTATGGCTCATTTGAGTTTCAAAATCCTTTCTGATTGTTGATTTAAGTAGCTTATAGGACAAGCTTTAAGGGCATATAAGCCACTTAGCCATAAGGATCCACTAACTAGCTTAAAATTAAGCTAGAAAGTGCCTTCTTGGTTGTTTGGCTAACATTTTGGCCAAAAGCTCATTTGCTTATTTAAGCTTATCTGCTTATTGCATTTGCTTATTTTAGGATTAGTATTGCTTATTAGGTTAGTTTAATCCTACTTTAGCTTATTTCACTTTGGTTAGGGCTTATTTGAGCTTATTGCTTCCTTTAGTTAAAAACTTTAAATTTTAGAGTCTTTTTAGTTAATCTAACATTTAAGCTAGTTCAGTTTTTTTTTAATAATATTCTAGGTTGCTTATTTTTATGCCTTAGTGCTTTTTAGATATAGCCTTTCATCTGTCTTAGCTTATTTTGAGTTTTCTTAGCTTATTTATGTTCAAAATGCTTAACAGTTTAACCTTTAAGTCTTTTTAGAGTAAATAAGTATTTAGTCACCCTTTAACAGCTTATTTTGGTGCTTATTCGTGGTTTTTTTTTTAAAATGTGCTTTTACAAAAGTTTCTTAAGTTTAGCTTATCTAAAAAGTTGTAAAAAAATATGTTCAAAAACAAAAACCTAGGAAATGGGAAGTCTTGGGTGAGCTAGGGCTCGAACCCAAGACCTCTACCCTCTCAACCAAGTTTTAACGCACACCTCTACTACACAGCGCCCTTGGGTCTTTTCTGTTTTGCTTTGCACAAACAATTCATTTAACTACGTTTTGAGCCCAAAAGCCCATAAGCACTTCGAAGCTTATCCCTGGCTTTTTAGAGCTTATTCTTAATCTGGCTCATCAAGCTTATTTTTCTTGCATTCTCCACATCATTTAGGACTTTTCAGTAATTTTTCATATTTTTCCAACTTTATTTGTTATTTTTATTTAATTTTCGTAGATTAAAAATTTAAAAAGTCAATTAAAAATAGTTAAATTAATCAGAAAAATACAAAAAAATAGTTTTTAATTTTAGAATTAATATTTTAAGGTTTACAAACTTTAAAAACTTTTTTTATCCTTTTTAGATTTTAAATTTCATTTTTAGCTTTTTAATTTTAGTTTAGAAATTAGTTTTTAATTATAAAAAGTAGTGAAAAATATTTTTCTGAGTTTTTATGATAGTTTAGACTTTTCTAAAGTAGAAAATCATTTTTTGGAATTTTTAGGTGTTAATTTGTTATTTTCTAGGATTTTAAATAGATTAAATAGGTTTTTAATTCATAAAAAATTATTAAAAAGTCAAAAAAATATAATTCATTTTTAGAATATTTTTTTTTGTCATTTTAGAGGTTTAGAAACTAAGTTTGCATTTTTAGGGTTTAATTTTGACTTAGTTGATAATTAGACGCGTTTTTAGGATCCCCGGTTTTCATTTTTAGTTTAAAATTGTGTTGATTTAATTGTTTTTAGTGTAAATTGCCTTAAATTTTCCTGTAGACTTAGAAAACAAACCAAAAATATTTGTTCCATCCAAGCATCAATTATCAAACCGACAAACGACTTTCCATTGCATTCCTCGTTGGGGATAACGACCCGAGAATCATATACTTCTCGGTTTCTGCATTGAGATTTTTTTGATAATCATCCTTATTATATATTTATAATTATTTATATTTATATATATTTAAAGGGTTAGTTTCAAAACTATCAATTTTTGGCGCCGCTGCCGGGGAGGATTGTATACGATTGTCGTTGCGTTTGACAATTAGTGCTTTGAAGATCCTTCCGTGAGAAGTTATTTTGCTTATTTTCATAAAAAAAATACAAAAAGATTTTTCTTTTACTAGTATATATATAAGATAAAAAAATCAAAAAAAAAATTGTCCCAAAAAGAAAAAAAATATCATCAATATAATGTTCTCAACTTGAACATTATCATAATAAGTTCCCGAACAAAAGATCAAAAACTTGCCTTTTGTGTCACTTGCAAGGTACGGTTCACCTTTGAAAGTTAAACAAACTCTAAGAGGGGTATAAGGAGGGTCGTTCCAACGAACTACGACCCTAAAGGAGAAAGGTTTTTAATAGCTTCGCGCTTTCCTTCTCCTCTGCTCCTTTGTGCGTTTTTCTCTTTAAAGAGTTACCGTGAAGCTTGTTGATTAGGTTTAAGTGTCTTATCTCATTGTCCGTTATTAAAATAAATTGTGAATTCATTGTTGAAAAACCAAAAAAAAAAAAACAATAGTATAAATTTTCTTTTTATATTTTAGTGCATGCGCACTTGTTCTCAATCCCGTAATTCTAACCGTCAACAACAACAAGTCCCACCGACTTTTGTTGAACCATTAAATCTTGAAGAACCTATTGATAATCAAGCTCCTCCCGTAGTTACGATGGCCGATAATCGTACTATGGCGCAATTGCTCGAAGCACCCACCGAGGCTTACGAGGATGCAATCGTTGTTCCCGAGATCACCGCGGACAACTTTGAGCTTAAGCATGGTTTGCTTACTCTTGTTTAAAATAAACAATTTTTTGGACATGACAAAGAAGACCCTCATGCTCACATTTGTTATTTCAACAAGATCACTTCTACGATGAAGTTCCCGAACGTCCCGAGTACGTCGGTTAACCTTATGCTTTTCCCATTTTCCCTCGAGGGGGCCGCCCAGATTTGGCTTGAAAAAGAACCCCCTCGATCGATTCTTACATGGGATGATCTTGTTTCGAAATTCATAAACAAATTCTTCCCTCCGTCCAAGACAACAAACCTTCAAAATGAAATCACGAGATTTCAACAACGATTTGATGAAACTTTTTATGAGGCATAGGACCGATTCAACGATCTTCTTCGGGCAAGTCCACATCATGGATTTTCAGAATTACATCAACTCGATACTTTCTTACACATGTCTTTGAACTCCTAATGATTCAGATTCGTTGAATTCACGCCGCGTGTAAATTTTTGGATAAAAACTCGAGATTGCAAGAATCATCGAGAACATTCCAATAGTTCATAATACCACGAAACAAACCGTTTGTTGCCATAAAGTGATTACTACAATTCTACCTCGTTATTTCGCCCCGATGGTCCGAACTTAAAGAATTCGTGAAAGCCTTACTTCTCGATACGAAAAACCAATCTCAAGCTCCCGCTCCCATAAAAGCGGTCGAGGAAAGTTGTGTAACTTACGGTGGTGCTCATTCTTACCGTAATTGTCCCACCACCATTGGCAACGTTTATCGTGACAATATTCAAGAATATGCTTCATAAGCCGCCGCGGTTAACTACAACCAAGGAAATATCGGTTACCGACCTCTGATGGTCGCGAATCAAATTTGACCTCCCGGCTTTCCTCCCGATCAACAAAACCAAGGAAATAGTCAAAACCGTTACAACCAAAACCGGGGGAATAATTACAACCAAGGCCAAATTTACCGACCCCAGGTTAATCAACCCCCAGCTTACCAAGCACGCGCTTAACCAATCTCACCGCTCCTTAAACACAAGTGTGTCGAAGACCGGATTTTCAAACTAAGTCACCCTAATGATGCGGTTATGATAAATAACTTCTACGATGAAGTTCTCGAACGTCCCGAGTACGTCGGTTAAGCTTATGCTTTTCCCATTTTCCCTCGAGGGTGCCGCCCGGATTTGGCTTGAAAAAGAACCCCCTCGATCGATTCTTACATGGGATGATCTTGTTTCGAAATTCATCAACAAATTCTTCCCTCCTTCCAAAACAACAAATCTTCGAAATGAAATCACGAGATTTCAACAACGATTTGATGAAACTTTTTACGAGGCATGGGACCGATTCAATGATCTTCTTCGGGCATGCCCACATCATATATTTTCGAAATTACATCAACTCGATACTTTCTATAATGCTTTAAACTCTAATGATCAAGATTCGTTGAATTCCGCCGCGGGTGGTAACTTTTTGGATAAAATGCCCCGAGATTGCCTAAGAATCATCGAGAGCAAATCCAAAGTTCATAATTCACGTAACAAACCGGTTGTTGCCAAAGTGAGTTCGAGCTCTTCTACCCCCGGTATTTCTCCCGATGTTGTCGAACTTAAAGATATGCTGAAAGCTTTACTTCTTGATAAGAAAAACCAAGCTAGAATGCCTTTAAATGAGCATTGTTCGGTGGTTATCCTCAACAAGTTACCCAAAAAACTTGGAGACCCTGGCAAATTTCTCAAACTATGTGATTTTCCCGGAATGGATGAGTGCTTAGCCTTGGCCGATCTTGGCGCTAGCATAAATCTTATGCCATTATCCGTGTGGAAAATGCTTTCTCTTCCGGAACTCACTCCTACTTGTATGACTCTTGAACTTATGGACCGTTCGATCTCCCAACCGATCGGTATCGCCGAAGATGTCGACGTAATAGTAGGAAAGTTCCAATTCCCGGCCGACTTTGTAGTCGTAGACTTTGATGCCGATCCCCGAGTCCCCCAAATTCTCGGGAGATCCTTCTTAAAGACCGGACGTGCTTTGATTGATGTTTACGAAGGAGAATTAACTCTTCGTGTTGGAAAAGAAGCCGTAACATTCAATCTTGATCAAACTTCGAGATACTCCTCTAATTATGATGATAACTCGGTTAACCGAATCGACGTCATTGAAATGGCTTGTGAGGAGTATTCTCAAGAAGTTCTCGGTTTCTCCGATGTGATCGTGAGTGGAAATCCCACTCCTTATTATGACCCGATCGTTTCTACCTCTTCTTCGACTCTCACTCCCTTCGGGGATAGTGATTTTCTTCTCGAGGAAGTCGACGCTTTCCTCGCTATAGAAGATAATCCAACTTCACCGGAAGTTGATGACTCTTATTATGACCCGGAGGGGGATTTTCTTCTTCTTGAAGCATTTCTCAATGATGATCCATCATTACCCCCTCCTACTTAAGGAAATTATTTGCCCGAAATTCAAAAAGAACTTAAAGTTTGTGAAGCTAAAACTGATAAATCTTGAATTGATGAACCTCCCGAGGTCGAACTCAAGGACTTACCTCCTCATCTTGAGCACGCATTTTTGGAAGGTGACGACAAGTTGCCCGTCATAATTGCTAATGACTTGAGTGTCGAGGAAAAAGGAAACAAAGAAAAATTAAAGTGAAAGGCTAAGACCTAATCTTCGCGTAATGACATATGCTCGTAACGGAGCGGTTTCTCCTCAAAAAGTTACTCGAAAAACCTTGGAGACCCCGGCAAATTTCTATACCGTGTGATTTTCCCAGAATGGATGTAGTGCTAGCCTGTCCGAATCTTAGGCGCTAGCCTAAATCTCATGCCATTATCCGGTGGATAAATGCTTCTCTATAACAACCCACAATTTTCATAAATGTAAATACCCATCTATTAAGTTAGAATATGTACCATCTATCAGTTAATAATTGAACACACCTTTTTCCAGGTAAATTTTTCGCTTTATTACATTACATTAGCTTTGCCAATATCGCAATAAGGCAATATAACCTGCATAACTCAAGTTTAAACGGTAACCAGACAACCTACATATGACAATCCTAGTCTTCAGAATATGTTTAGCAAACACCATAACAAAACAATCATATCACAAATACATTATTACAAAGTACATTACTCATATGAGGTACCATTTGCAACATCATATCAAAATGGGCTTTAAACCATTATCGGATGCCCTAAACCCTAACCTTATGGAAGGGTTAACTCTTAAAGTGAATGTACAAGCTACTAAAGCATGTGTACAAGTAATATAACATCTCAATTGAAATATATAATCTCTTTAAATCAAAGTACAAATCCTTAAAAGCTCAATGTATAAGTCATTAAGCTCAATCCATAAAATAGCCGTTTTACCTCCATTTTTATTCTCATCTCTTCACTATCACTTGTAAGCAAGCTACTATACCCATTTTACAAGATGTAAACCCTAAATATTCTATTCATAAGCTTTCATACATCTTTTTGCATTCAAAACCCTAATTCAAAACCCTAAACCCTAAAACCAAGCTAGTTTCTAAACCATGACCTGTTTCTTGGCTTTTATCCATTGTAAACCCAAACCAATACTCAAATAAGTTGTAAAAACTTATTTTACAATCATATCAATCCTATTGCAAATCATTGATTCAAATATCAATACTTCAAATTTTCTTCACTGTACAAAAACATATCCTAGAAACCCTAAATGTACCTAATTGGTTCATTTAACCCGTTTACTCGTTCTAAACCATTCTAATCCCAAATAACCAACCAAGGGCCATTATAAACTCATAAAATGAGTTTACAAATCATTATCTATCATTAACTTGGCAATGTACAAGAAATCAAAGCCTAGAAAACCTTAACGAATCCAGAAAACCCTAATTTGGCCTAAATTGTTACTTAGTACCCGTTTTCTCAATTTCAAACCATTATAACTTAAACCAACGACCAAACTTCATTAATAATACTTTATATAAGCCCTAGGATTTGTATTCCATCATTACTAATCAAGAGTATGCAAAATATAAGCCAAGAAAGTCAAGAAAACCCTAAATGAGCCCTAGTTGAACCCGTACTCCCATTTCTTCAATTCTAATCCGTTTTAACCCAAACGAATTGCTAATCTTTGCTAATTACTTTAATCCCAGACCTTAACAACCTATTTCATCATTCCTTAATCATTTATAACACAATGTACCTTGTTAAAACATTTGAAGAAACCGTCGAACCCAAAATAGACCCGGTTTGCTTCTATGACCATTTTAACCCCTCTAAATTGCTACCAAGTTCATATAACTTATGTGAAACTCTTCTAGAACCATAGTAGCAGCTTATGCACCTACTTGGACCAAGCCTTGGTCAAATTTGAGAAGCACATGGCCTCTCTTTTGTCCACTTCAGCCGCGGCAGCAAGAAACACCACCACCTCATTCAAGCTACTTTCCTAGACCTCCACACTTCATTTTCTAGCTTATACACCTCCCTAACTAACCCACTATGTGTCAAGTAAATAAACATAAGCTTTCTTACTCCTTGCTACTATCAAAGGTTATAAATAGGAGCGATAATGTGTTTTCCATTCTTCTACATCCCCCACTCCACCTCTATAAACCCTTCAAGAAGCAATACTTTGCTCTAATAGAACCAAGTGATCTAAGAAGTCTCAGTACAGAAAGGAAGCAAAAGAAACCCCAGAAAACGAAGCCCGAGAGTCGTTACTCCTAGCCATACAATCCGAAGTCCCGATTCTGAACCCATTTCCAAAGCTATAAGCTCAACACAGTTCTCTAAAGCTTATATTCCATGCTCATGTAACGTCATAATGTTCATATTTCTTGCTAAAATCATAATATATATCTTTGAACTCAAAAACATAAGTGTTATGCCTTTTTGAGCCAAAACCGTAACACCCAAACCCTAATTTTAATGTTATTTACTTAAACTATTGGGTTTAAACTTGTAAAATAATGTTTGTATTAATCAATCCTAATAATCTATATAATGTAAAATAATGCTTTGATAATCATAAGAGAATTTGACCTTAAACCTGAGCGTTTTCATTTTGAAACCCTAAATTTGACCCGTTTTAAAACCTTTTAACTTAACGAATTGTTAAATTAAACATATGTTGTGTTAAAAACTTCATATTTTAGGTTTATAAACTTATAAAAATGAGTATTGAAAGATTAAATTAAGCCGCATGGCAATTTGGACTGTTTGTATTATAATTAACCAACAAGGTGGTAATATATCGTAAAATTCAGAAAACTTATAACAAAAAGGACTAAAAGTGTTATTTTATCAAAGTTATAACTATATGGGTCTATTATGTCACTTTTTTAAAGTATATAAGGTACTTGGTATATCAATATAAGTTGAAAGGACCAAAGTCCGTAAAAATGCACAACCCCAGGGGTCTACTTGGCATTCTCCAAACCCCAGGGTCTAAATGTAAACATTTTGAAAAAGAATAAAATCATATTCGCAAAACATACCAGACATAACTTTGTAATTAAACGCTCGCTCGTGCATAACATTTCCAGATCATTGAATAAAAATGCTTAAAACTGCTTATTTCTAATCATTATATCATCTTACCAATCGATGTGCAATTCAAAAATCATGTTTCTCCCCACCTCCCCCCCCCGGATCCATATCATACACACAATACAGGGAGCTTCAATTAAGAAGTTTTCATCTAGGTACTACGTACTGTCGTGAGTTGTTTGGGTTATTAACGAATTTAAGTTGCCCTAGCTCCACAAAACGTTTACTGAAAGACTTCGATCTATGATGGCCTGAACGGTGTTATGATAGTTTTTTTTATACTCAAACAACATCGATATCCAAAAACTTATATATACAATCAAACTAAGACTTGCCATATATTAACCCAGGTTGTCTGTGATTGCCGTGGTGGAAGCCGTTACCTTCATTCCCTATACATTAGCTATCCATTTCCCCATAACTGTTCAGGTGAGTTTATATAGCGTCGCATTTTCAATCATTTTTATAACACCACGAGGGAGATACATGCTATAAAACATGAATGCAAAAATTTCTACATGCTATTTCAATTTACTATTGCCTAAGTAACTGCTTTGCCTTTAAGTCCCCATAATCATGAACCGTTAATTACTCTCTGTAGTAAGCGCGAATGATGTGAATAGATCTATTTGGGTTGGACTCCCCGTTGGTGTATCCAGTAACGATAACCAATTGCACATCATTAGAAATCACGCGGGTATTTTGGCAAAGGTGCCCGCAGGGGCAACATTATCACTATAACCTAAGGCATCGGATTCATGAGCTAATGGCAATAATAAATTATGTTTTTTCATACTGGTGTAATACAACGTAAGCCCAAAATATCGCATTTGCATTCAAATTTTATTACTTTAAACCTAATGATTACACATCAACTTTGTTTTGACTTTTTAGCATGTTTATCTCAGGTTAACTAATGGTCACGGATGTGACGAGGACACACAGATGGATATAAACCCGTTTTATCATTCAAATGTTGTATTTTAGATTCTGGAAACCTCTCGTTTGTAAAAACTCTGAAGAAATAATGAATGATAACTTATTTTCAAAAATGACTCTTTTGATTCGTTTTCTATGATTATGACTGTTGTACCCTTGAAGTAATACCCCAGATTAGCTTCCGCTGCTATATGTAAAAATGGGGGTGTTACATTCTCTTCCGGAGCTCACTCCTACTTGTATGACTCTTGAACTTGCGGACCGTTCGATCTCCCAACCGATCGGTATCGCCGAAGATATCGACGTAAAAGTAGGAAAGTTCCAATTCCCGGCCGACTTTGTAGTCGTAGACTTTGATGCCGATCCCCGAGTTCCCCTAATTCTCGGGAGATCCTTCTTAAAGACCAGACGTGCTTTGATTGATGTTTACGAAGGAGAATTAACTCTTCGTGTCGAAAAAGAAGCCATAACATTCAATCTTGATCAAACTTCGAGATACTCCTCTAATTATGATGATAATTCGGTTAACCGAATCGACGTCATTAAAATGGCTTGTGAGGAGTATTCTCAAGATGTTCTCGGTTTCTCTGATGTGATCGCAAGTGGCAATCCAACTTCTTATTATGACCCGATCGTTTCTACCTCTTCTTCGACTCTCACTCCCTTCGGGGATAGTGATTTTCTTCTCGAGGAAGTCGACGCTTTCCTTGCTCTCGAAGATGATCCAACTTCACCGGAAGTTGATGACTCTTATTACGACCCAGAGGGGGATATTCTTCTTCTTGAAGCATTTATCAATGATGATCCATCATTACCCCCTCCCACTCAAGAAAATTATTTGCTTGAAATTCGAAAAGAACTTAAAGTTTGTGAAGCTAAAAATGATAAATCTTCAATTGATGAACCTCCCGAGGTTAAACTCAAGAACTTACCTCCTCATCTTGAATACACATTTTTGGAAGGTGACGACAAGTTGCCTATCATAATTGCTAAAGACTTGAGTATCGAGGAAAAAGCCGCTCTCATAAAGGTATTGAAGTCACACAAGCGAGCCATCGCTTGGAAACTCTCTGACATTAAGGGTATTAACCCAGAATTTTGTACTCACAAGATTCTAATGGAAGAGGACGACAAACCGGCGGTCTAACACCAAAGACGGGTGAATCCAAAAATCCACGTTCAAAAAAAGAGGTTGAAAAACTTCTTGACGCCGGATTAATTTACTCGATCTCAGATAGTCCTTGGGTAAGCCCCGTGCATTACGTACCTAAAAAGGTGGCTTTACCGTTGTTGAAAATGATGAAAACAAGTTAATTCCTACTCGATTGGTTATAGGATGGCGTGTATGCATTGACTACCGAAAGTTAAATGAAGCCACCCGTAAAGACCACTTTCCACTACCGTTTATGGATCAAATGCTCGAGAGATTAGCGGGAAATGAGTACTATTGTTTTATAGATGGTTTCTCAAGTTACTTTCAAATTCCCATCGACCCTCATGATCAAGAAAAGACCACATTCACGTGTCCTTATGGACTTCACCTATCGCGGCATGCCTGTCGCTTATGTAATGGCACTGGGCACAAACTAAAGGTGTATGATGGCTATCTTTCATGATATGATCGAAAAAACGATGGAAGTCTTCATGGACGACTTCTCGGTCTTTGGGAATTCATTCGGAAATTGCCTCTCTCGTGTGGACAAGATGCTTCAAAGGTGTGAAGACACCAATCTTTGTCTAAATTGGGAAAAGAGTCATTTCATGGTTAAGGAAGGAATTGTCCTTGGCCATAAGATTTCCAAAAATGGGATTGAGGTCGATAAAGCCAAAGTCGATGTGATTGCTAAGTTACCTCATCCCACCACCGTAAAGGGTGTACGGGAGTTTTCCTTCTCTCGGTCATGCCGGTTTCTATACCGACGTTCATTAAGGAATTATTCCAAAAATTTCTTGACCGATGGACTCATCTTCTTGATAAAAAATACCTCCGTCAACCTTCTCCAATATGAAGTATTCAAGCTTTTGAAACTTAAAAAAAAACTAACCGAGCTCCAATCTGATTGCCCCCCCAGACTAGACTTACCCTTGAGCTTATGTGCGAATTGCAAGCGGTAGCTTTGCCATAGGTGCAGTACTTAGGCAACTCATGGAAAAACATTTTTAGCCTATACACTAATGCTATAAAACAAAGAAAGAGGCGGAATCGGCATTACATCACGACAAGAAAGAAATGTTAGACCGTGAGGTGATGCCCTTCGAAAAATCTAGTCTACTCATCATGAACAAAAGCATTGTGTAACGGATACACTCGCCTTAAAATATCTATTTGCTAAAAAAAATTCCACGGCAGATTGCTACCGTGGGTTTCTCCTCCTCAGAGTTCAAATTTCAAAGTTAATGACACAACAAGGAGCAAAACTCCGGCCGATCATCTTTCCCAAATTTTTAGAAAATCCATATGAAAATGTGCCGACCCAAAGGAGATAAATGAAACTTTCCTCTCGAGACACTTAATAAGGGACTTTTTCGTGTGACTCACGTACCCCGTGTTTTGCTGATTTTGCATTACACGCTGGGAAATTTCATTGTTAAAAAGGATGTCGCGTCCCAGCAAAAGAACACCTTTTTCAAAGATGTTAAACTCTATTTTTGGTACGACCCCTATTTGTTCAAAATATAGTGAGGATCAAATGATCCGCGGTGTGTTGCGGGCCAAAGAACTATTGATATCCATGAGCCTGCATAGTGGACCCATCGGGGGACATTACGGTGCCAAATACACCGCCAAAAAAGTTTTTGACTTAGGATTTTATTGTCCTACTATTTACCGAGATGCCCATGACTTGGTCACCCGATGTGACAACTTAGCAGCGTCAAGGAAAAATTTTCGCAACGTGAAAGAATGCCTCCAAAATTCATCCAAGTTTGCGAAATCTATGACGATGTGGGCATCGTTTTCATGGCATTTCCCGTCTTCCACGAGGGACAAATATATACTCGTTGGGCCGTCGACTACTTGTCAAAATGGGTTGAAGCGAAAGCGCTCCTCACCAACGATGCCCGAGTTGTTTGCAAATTTCTTAAATCTCTCTTCGCCCGATTCGGTGCCCCTCGTGCTATCATAAGTGATCGCGGAACCCATTTTTGCAATGACCAATTTACAAAGGTCATGCTTAAATACGGAGTTACTCACCGTCTCTCCACCGCGTATCACCCACAAATAAGTGGGCAAGTCGAGGTATCCAATCATGGCTTGAAACGAATTCTTGAAAGGACCGTAGGCGAGAACCGTGCCTCTTGGTCGGATAAATTAGATGACGCACTTTGGGCCTTCCGTACCGCTTACAAAACACCCATCGGGTGCACCCCATATAAGCTCGTGTACGGGAAGGCATGTCATCTACCGATCGAGCTTGAGCACAAAGCCTATTGGGCCTTGATGCATACAAACTTTGACCTTGAGACCGCGGGTGATCATCAAAAAGTTCAACTCAATGAACTAAATGAACTTCGTGATCAAGCCTATGAGAACTCTTTGATCTATAAAGAGAAAACAAAGAGGATCCATGACTCAAAGATCAAAAACCGCATTTTCAACGTTGGTAATCAAGTCCTCCTCTTTAACTCTCAATTGAAGATGTTCTCGGGCAAGTTAAACTCCGTTTCTGGAACCATTCACCTATTGCCCATGTAGTCTTTCCATATGCACTGTCGAGTTTATCTCAAAACTCCAGCCAAACGTTCAAGGTGAAATGTCCAAAGAATTAAAGCACTACTTAGAGGGGACCGTATCACCCACAAATGGTTGTCCGAATCTCCCAAACCTTCCCACAAACCAATGAATTCGGGATGTGGGTCAAGCTTAGTGACCCTACAACAAGCGCTTATGGAGGGCACCCCATGCTTATCCTATAATATTATGTATAATGAATAAGTGTTTTTTTTGTTGAGAGAAGGTTGTGCCTCTTTCCTTTCTCATTTTGCTTGAGTTTTGCTTTATTGTCCAGATTGGGTCCCGGATTTTTTAAAGCTCTCGTGCTTCGAGGTTTTTGTCTTTCGTCACTCGAGCTTCAATACTCAGCTTCCCATTGGGAATCCATATCCTAATCTAAATCGACTAAAGTTTTCTTAAGCATACTTAATAAATGGCTTAGGGATTTATGTAGAGACCCTTCTTAAAACATTAAGGACCATGTTTTTTAAATCTATGTGTGTGAGGGGGGGGGGTCCTATCGATTTGATTGTGCCTTCATCCGTTGTTTTCACTAATCCCGTTTTAAAACCACCAAATTCTAAAAAAAATGAAAAAATTTAAAAATTTTCAAAAATAAAATAAGTGTTTTGTCATAATTTTGACTTTCCTGCTGGGTAGAATAAGAATAAATTTTGACTCGATCGAGCGTGTTGAGCTCTAGCTTGTTCCTTAACTTTTAGGCTAAGCGTTCGCGGAGATTCGCGAAGAACGAAAAATGATAGAGTTAAGTATGAGTTGGATGCTAAACAAGGATTATTTGGAAATCTTAAGAGCTCATGTATGTAATTTGTGGCTTTTTCTCCCATAAGCTCCTAACCGAATTAATAATACGTGCTATTTTTGGAGATTAAACTTAAATCAACAATTTTTATGTAGTTAATAGCAAAAACTTTAGTCTTAGTTTAAATTTATACTTAAATTTTCCAAAAAGAAGTCTTCTCTAAGTGTGAATATATATATATATATATATATATATATGAAAAATATGATGAAAAATATAAAAAATGATAAGTAATAAATATAAACTGTGGGCTGATAAAAGTTTGCTGCATCTTGCCGGCTCACAACCGATGTTACAGCCTTCTAAAGAAAGCCCATAGTAAGGATAAAAATCCGAGACTGATAAAAGTTTGCTGCATCTTGCCGGCTCACAACCGATGTTGCAGCCTTCTAAAAGGTCGAGGGTTACAATTGCATCAATGTTATGTTTAAATATTAAGTGTGAATTAATAAATAGATCTCTTTTTGTTAAATTTAAATATGCTTTTAAACTTTGACTATTTCATTTTAAGTTTTTCTAATAAGCAGACTGGTATATACGAGAAACCTAAAGTTTTTGAAAACCAAGGATCCGGAGTCCCGATACTAGTCTCTGTGAGGTGTCAAAAGCCTGGTCACTTAGCCGCAAGGTTGGGATGTGCCGAGAACGAAAGTCGCTACATGGGATGATCTCGCCTTCAAACTCATTATTCTGGTGGAAACGTGAAACATAGAATTTTGCAAAACGTTGAATCCATGGTTGCAATACAAAATGGCACATTCACCTAAGATATAATAAATGTCGGGAGTGAAAAGTTCACAAGTTGCAAATATGAGTAGTGTTAGCATCTTAACTGATATTTAACGGTGATTTCGTTTTAAGCTTGGTTTGGGACGAGTAAAAAGTCGGAGACGATGAATTTATCCTTTTTGGGGCATTTTCGGATCAAAATGTATCTTGTTTTATGATCCCTAACGGTTATGAAAATAACGAAAGTCGGAATATGTTAGTTAGTTGCTAAAAAAATAAAAAAAATAAGAAATAGGAAAAATACAAAAATATGTGTAGAATATGTGTAAATCTATAAAGAATGTAAAAACGGGCTTTTCGAAGCTATCATTATTTAATTCATCCTCAATGAACACTTAGCTACTTTTTTTGAGTGTAAAAAAAACTAGTGAGGGGAACGAGATTCTTAGTTCTTTCCTAAGATAGTGCTTACTTTATAGCATTGCGTGAGGACACGGCAATGTCCTAATATGGGGGATTTTGGTATGTGCTTAATTACACATACCTTTTACCACTAAAAACGGACTTAAATGACCAAAAACGTACCAAAAATACATTGTATTTGTATGTTTTGCATTTGTATTATGCAGGTAACGGATATCCAAGAAAAGGACAAAATCGAAGCCAAAACGAAAACCAAGCACGAGAACAGAAAGACCGTGAGAAGTCAAAAAGACAAAGTCAAAGTCAACAAAAATGTCAAAGTCAACCTCAGGAAGTGGCATTGGAAAAAACATCGAAAACCGAGCTCGAAAACCTAAATTGCCAAAAGTGGGCTCACCCGTACCCACCTAGTGGGCCTGGGTCAGCCCACTTATATAAATTCCTTATAAAAACCAAAAAGCCCAAGTTTTTATCAATGACGTAATTTGCAAAAGTACTATATAGTTGCAAGGATAAGGTTCGGGGAGACTCATCAAGACTTCGGTCTTGTAGATACCATTACCCTATAATACCTGACTACGTTGTAGTTTCCTTACCTTGTATACTATGTAGGAAGTCGCGAATGGTCTAGGGTTTGAATGATTTTTAATCATTCTTTAATCTTTTCCCGCGATAAAAGACAAATCTTTATATTTAAAGATACGTTGAATCGTCAATTTTAAGGTCTCACTATTTATGTATAAGATACGATGATAATAGGTGATACCGTAATAATAACTTAATTGAGTAAAAGTTTTTATTAAAATAAATGTTACGAAGATGTATGCATGCTTCTTCGTACATATTTGACACGTCAAATAAAATACCCTTTTTCAACTAAGTTATTGCCATCCAATTTGTAAAAACACTTGTTGATTGCTCTTTACTATGCGTGAGACGTGTGTAGATTTGCAATCACAAGGTAATTATACGCTTTTCCGTGAGACGGTGAGTGTTACATAATTACTGTTTTGAAATTGGACGACTTAGCGTTGTTGTGGTTAGACCTGTTAACACGCGGCATAGATGGGATGAAACATGCTTACTAGATATTATTGTAATAAAGTAAGTCCCATATGGTTTAGGAATTGCAATAGTTGTGAATTATCAATCGTTGATTACCTTTTGAATACACCATCACTAGCAGATCAACTGATGTGGTGGGGGTATGTCAAGTTGGGTCCTAACCTTAGAAAATTAATTGTTTATTTATATAAACGTGGGTAGTTAATTTTCTTCAAGGAGTATTATCGAAAATACTAATTCTTGAACTTTACTATGTTTTGTAAATGGCACTACCTGTCTAAAAACATAAACCATTCGGCTTTCAGGTCGATGTTTAAAATTTCTGGAAACAATTTCAATGACTGGTTTCGTCAACTTAAGATGGTCTTGAGAGTTGAAAGAAAATTGTTTGTCATTGAACAACCGATTTCCCCTGCTCTACCTACCGATTCTGAGTACTTGCGCAGTGGAATGCGGTATATGATTCATAATGAGGTGGCTTGTCTTATGCTCGGAAGTATGACTCCTGAACTTTAAAGACAAATTCTAAAATTCCTCACGTTATAAAATGCTTCAGGAGCTTAAATCCATGTTTGAGAAACAAGCTGGAGTGGAGTGGTTTGACCTGATCCAAACTTTCCATGCTTGCAAACAGGATGAGGGAAAACCAGTTGGCCCATATGTCATTAGATGAAGAATTATGTGAAACTGGAATGTCTTGGTTATGTGCTCCCACAAGAGCTTAGTGTTGGTTTAATCTTGAATGGCCTCACTACAAAAAGCATAACATGGGGAAGACAGTTGGTGAATTACATGTTATGCTCATTGAGTATGAAAAGGGTTTACCTAAAAAGGCTGAAACACCACAAGTAATGATGATTAAAGGTGGTAAAATTCAAAAATCCAATAAGAAATCGCTTAATGCAAAAGGCAAGAATAAGGTTAAAGGCAAGGGAAAGGATAAGAAGGTTTATATCCCTCAGCCTAAAAACCCTAAGCCTACTGCTATGGAGCGCCCAGCTAAGGATAACACCTGCCACCACTGCAAGGAGGTGGGTCATTGTAAGAGGAATTGTCCTGCTTACCTTGCTGAGTTGATTAAGAAGAAGAAGAAAGTTGGCACTGCCAGTTCTTCAGATGTCTTCATAATAGAATTATTTTCTTTTCCTACTAAATCCTGGGTGTATGACACTAGTTGTGGTACTCATATTTGTAACACAAAACATGGTCTTGGAGGAGTAAGAAAGCTGAAACAAGTAGAAGCTATTGGAAGTTTTGACTTAGTTTTACCTAATGGCCTTGTGATTTGTTTAGACAATTGCCATTATGGACCTTCTATAACTAGAGGTGTTGTTTCAGTTTACCGTTTGGTAGAAAATGGATTTGTCCAGTGTTTTTACAGATTTTGGAATTTCAATTTCAAAGAATAATGTTCTTTATTTTAATGTTATTGCTCGTAATGGTATTTATGAAATTGATATGCATGATCTTGTACCAAACGTTAATTCTATTTATAATGTTAGCAACAAAAGAGTTGATAGACTACTTCAAGTAAAAGGTTTATGTGCTCTTGGAATGTCCCAAATAATGAAGTAATCTTGATTAACTTGAAATTTTTACTGAAGTCAAGAGTTGGCGTTCAGAATTTTAAACTTGATATAAAAATGTTTTATGTTTAATGTAAATTAATAAACATGAAGTCCTTTAAATGTTGAAAGACTTATAACATAAAGTAAGTTATATCCTCTGGCTATGACATGAACAAAAGTCCTTGAATTGTTCAAAGGCAAAATAATGTATTGTTAACATGGATAGAGTTCTTGAACTAGTTAAAGTCGTATACATTAATGCATGCAAATAGGTTTTTAAATATTATATATTCAATTTGGTTTGACATAATTGATAAGTATGTGACCTAAAAGGTATTAAGTTATCTAAAAGATTGTGATAAAGTCTCACAATAAAATTACTCATAGAATACCACAAATTCATGGTATGTCTAGAGTGTTGAATCAAATTCTTTGAAATTATTTGATTTTGATAACTTAAATATTTTACCTCCAAAATCTGTAAAGGTTTGAAATTGAGTATGTCTTGAATATACTCAATATAATTCCAACCTAGAAGGTTAATAACACATCTAAATTTGTTAAAAGTCTTATGAAGAATGATATTAACAAACTAAACTCAGGAACTGTCAATGTATCTTGTAATTGCTACTCCTTCTTGCCTAAGTAATCGTATTGAGAAGAGTACTTTAATTACAAAAAGCAAGGGTAGTCGTTTTAGATACTGGAAGAGATATAGATCACAAAATACATAACCTTCTAAACACACTAGTGAATATCATACTGAGGCTTTACCAGTAAATGTTACATGTAATGTTATACTCATAATGATAATAATTGCCGTTCATAGATCCGTAAGTGATACCTCAAATACTTGATTGATAAACTTATTTCAATTTAGTAAGAAATAATGACAACAGATCATGAGAACCTGATAAAAGAGTGCATTATTTGAATTTTGAAATTCGGTACATGATGAAACCATTAATATGCATTGTTAAAGTTTGAAATTGAATAAATGAACTTCAAACTAGAGAATGTTAAGAAGCGCTGTCCACAAAGATAATCATTTAAAACATGATTGATATTTAACTAATACGGTTAGACTATGAAGGTTAAAATGAGTTTCTTTAAAGAGAATAAAAAAGCGCAAGAGGTTTAGGGTTCTGGTGTGTGTGGTTAGAGCAGACACGAGCAAGGTGGACAGGTCTCACTGAGTTGTACACAGATTTGAGTGCAGAGGGCTCAGCTGATGTGGATTCATGGGTGCGTTGATGCGCATCTATATCGCAGAAAGCGCGACAGACAGATCTATTGAGTCTTAGCAGTCTGAGGTCATATAAAATCTGATTATATGGTCTTAGAGGCTAGACATTAGTCCTGCGCATTAAAATTATATAAAGATGATTGATTGTCATACTAGTGTTTATATAGATGAAATATGACAATGGAATTTAAAAACTCTTCCTTGGATGATTACTATTGGCAGGACGAAGAGAAATCAAAGAGTTTAATGATTAATTAAATCTTTATGAATGTACAGCGGCTAAGAATCCAAGTATGGATCATTGCAAGCATCTAGGAGAATAATCTTATGTTTATTGTTAAATAAAGATAACTCCTAAGAATTTCTAAAAGCTAGTGGGAGTATTATATTCAGGTTCCTTTCACCTGAAAGATTTAGGAAATTAAATATACAACCTTGAAATATATGTTCATTGCTATGAACATATGCGGTATATAAATCTAACACAATTTGACATACCATTTAGAAAGTCTCAATGGATACAAATCTTGATAAGTGGAACATGATGTAATCATGAGTTAGACTAAAGGATTCGTTATGTACATCATATTGTGTAAAGAAATAGTTGTATCATGCATGAATGCAAGATGATTTGACAACATTGGTATTTAGTCGAAAGTTATTAGATAATTATAGAATTGAATATTTAATGGAATATGTTTGGATTTGGAAATCTTCTTAGATTATGGATTTGTCCATAGTAATAAAATCTAAGGATATATATTGCAACAATTTATTGTGTAATAAGAATAAACCAATGAACTTGGAGTTCATGAGGTGCCAAACATTATTAAGATAATATTCATCGTTTACGGATTTTAAAAGCATGGGGTTGTTTGTGTTTTGTACACCGGATTCTAATCGAGATTTGAGATGACACTCAATACTAGCATGTATGATATCATTTTTTGATGATGACCATTAGGGACTAATTGTGCCGACTGAGTACAAAGTTGCAATTTTATACATTAAAGAACAGGAATGCTTTACAGTTTTGGAAGCTGTGAAAGATGATTGTGTCAATAGTTGATGTTACACACCTTATGAGATATAGTGTCTCGAGATATTTTAGATATATATGAACAAACAATCATCATACATATTCAAGAACTTCACTTATTGAATTCTGAAATAAGTATTCTCAAAATTCTTAAAGATCAAAGCCTAGTTGCGAATTATAAAATCAAAGCCATGTCCAGCAAGTACGTCGTCTATTCTAGAGGCGTTGAATTCGTCAACTAGAATTATCATGCATTGATCAAAGTTTAGTAATGGATAGAGGGATGTTAAGACAATTTTATTAATGATAATGATACGTGGTATGAAGTTATATTTAATATAAATTGTGTCATATATTTGCATGGTTTTATCATGAATTAATAATTAGTTTTATTAATCTAAATTAATCCGTTTCCGATTAACAAATAGGAATATTGTTAAACTAAACAATTCTAGTGATTGGAGAATTTGGAGATATTTGATATTGGCGATATTAAGGATAAGTCCACCAAACTCACATGATATTTATAAGATGAATATTGGATTTCCCCAACTAACAAGATTATCACTTTATGGATTGGCGTCATTAAGTGAATCTTGTAAGTGATTTTAATTTACTAAATCCTTAGACTTGAGATGCAAGTAGGTTTAGCATATGTGGATATTCCTTCTTGATATAGTTTAAGTTGTCCTGAATAAGGTAACTAATAAGGGCTATGTCATAATGGTTTATGCTACATGATGACTGGACACTTGAAGTCAATATAGAATTTGTTCCTTCAATAGTTGAAGTATGATGCCACTGGGCTCCTCGTAGGGTTAATCAGATGTATCGTGGCCGCACTAAAAACTCATGTAGATATGTCTCAATGATTTTTGGTAATCTAGATTAATCATATATACGAGAAACAGAATCGTTAATTAATGGAATGACTATTGATCCGTATCCATTTTTAACACAGCATCATAAACAAAAGGATTGTAAATACTTAAATCATTTAACTGTGACTTTATGAAAGTACACTCATGTATTTCTGGGAACATTGGCGTGTTGCTAGACGCTTACCAATGTTGTTATATTTATTTGTGACATGTCCAAGTGGGAGCTGTTGGGATATGTCCATATCATAAATTAATATACGACCGGAAATACGTGAGCCTATGGGGGCACGCATTTACACAGAGGATACGTTTATTAATGTAATTAATATATTTATTGTATATTAATTATATTAATATGTTTCACGAAATAATTAAACGGTCTTTAATTATTACGTTAGACGTTAGATTTAATTAATAGATATTCACAAGTGAAGGACTTGTTAGTACGAAAACCAAACTCGTGGGGTGTTGGTTGTGACCGGTAGAACTAAAAGAGTACAAGGGATGGGAGTGTCGATTTATGAAACTTGAGGAGGTGTTCTAGTCTAACTTGGAGAACAAGTTTAGAGGCTATATATACACTCCTAAAACTTCATAAATAAATGACGATATAAAAGATATAACATATGAAATCTCTTTGAAAAGTTATATGCATGTCAGTATACATTATGCATGATGTATATTTACTACGCATGCATGAATCCATGATATACTAAATTAAATGCATTAATTCCCTTTTCTCTATACCGATTGGATGCAAAGAAAACAAAAAGGTTTTGTTGTTATTCGAATTGACTCTACTCAGAAACAGAACGATGAGTAGGTTTTATTCGTGAAGAAAAGACTAGCATCTTAACGTATCTCGGTGACGTGTAGTGTATGCACACCATAGAGGTTATCTACTTTGATAACTTTATTAGTTTGCGTGGTATTCTATTTACACACTAGAAAACATAACTAAAAAAAGATAAAAAGATAATATCAAATTACATGTGTAACACGCTTATATTGCAAGAAGGTGGTTTCCATTTATATAGCTAAAAGGTACACGAGCGTTCTTGATCCCTATTTGTAGGAATGGAGGAGAACGGGGATTCGCAGAGATGTGGCAATAAGGGGTCGTGTGAGTGTGTCATGTGTGGGTTGAGGTTGTATAGTCCGGGGGGGGGCTGTGCGGGTGCTGGTTGTGCGTGGGTTGGTGTATACTTGTTTTTGTTTCCTAGTCTGGTTCTTTGTTACTGCTTTAGCTACTTTATTTCTGACAAGAATTGTGTGGACACAAACAGAGTTTAGTATTACTTATTGAAAATAACAAACAAATCTCATTAATACCAGCGCACTGGGGTTTATCCCCCTCGTGATGCCACTGTTGTGTATTTCACAACTCTTATAACCATTAAAGAATCACGAGTTCTCGCATCGGAAAGTAAACACATATAGATATATGTTATCATTCTCTCTAAAGGGATCGAAGTAAGAGTGTATCTCTCTTTCTAGCAACACATGAAACCAAAGGAGTGGAATATAATGTGGGTGGAAAATCTGAATTCCACGCTCAAACGTGAATAATGCGACCGCATATCATACACAACACGCTTACACACATACGCTCTATCCGATACATTGTCTAACTTCTGACAGTGAAATACTAGATCTAGGACTACCTTACTGGACATACTCGCAGAGACAACGTATAAAAATCAGTAATAGATGAGTGCTACTATCATCTTCACGAACTAATACTACAACGCTCACACACATTCTGATGACTTCTTTGAGTGATGGAGGAGTGGGAGGTGGTCATGGCATGCGAGGGACTTAATTAGAAACCTGTTTTTGGGGGGGGTAGGGGTGGGTGACATCGTCCAATCCAATCGGTCTGATGTAAGAGTCTTCTCGAGAAGTGAACACATAATACATAGTGTACTCATGGTGAGTCAGCGCGGATAAAAAATTGACAGGACTGCTGACGGAGAGTGTACACAATTTTCACAGCATCATTCATCTGCATACTCGGGAGTATCAGAATAGTCACTACAAGCAGTTAGCTCGATCACAATTAGTGGGGAGAACAACTGGTCTCAAGGCAGTATAATCCCAGTACACTAAATGAGAATCTTGCATCAACAATGTCTATATCTTATTACTTACTTCTAGAACATTTAGGGATGAAGTTTTTGGTGGGGTTATATAGACCTCTGAAATCTGTCTACATACCAAGTTCACAGACAGACTAAGAATAAACAAAGCACATCTACTCTCTGTTCACACTGCACTAACATAATCTCGACACGACCCATCCCTTGTATCTCTTTAGTTCTAACGTCACACATCACCACACCCCTCAGAATTTGGTTTCGATCTCTCTGATTATAGCATCTAGGAGCATCCTAAGACACATCATTGGAATATCTACATGACTTTTACTCTACTAAGAAGAATACAAACAGAATAGATTACATATATAAGTAGCTCAATTATAACTCTGAGTATCAATGACAGTCACAAACAATGTAGTATTCATACTATATGGAGATTTCTTCCACATCATACGATCTCTCACAATATCTTCTTTTGAACAGGGACACTTATGACTAAGATAATAAACTAGCCTATATGTATACGCGTGGAGCCCCCATAACGACTCAAGGAATGTTCCGGCGGTAGATGATAATCATCTATGATATGGACATATCCCAACAAATACAATGTATCTAGGGGATATATATTACAATCACAAACATGGTAACAATAGTAGTTTGCTTCAACAATATCCAATGAGTTAATCACACAAGTGTTCACACATCATAGTCACAAGTTTTAAGTTTTAATCATTTTCTTTGTATAATACGCTATGTAATGCAATAAATATACAACTAATCTTAGCGTAACATATCTCCGTATAAACACACCAATCAGAGCCAAGTACAAAACTTTGGGAATTATAAATGGAGTCGCTCTATGTGACACACGGAAGCGTGTATCGCATCTACTATACGCATGTACGAGTCTAGACTGTCATAGTACTAGTGCATGATAGAACTATCTACCGACTCAGGAACAACAGAGATGCCTATCGCATCAGCGCGTATACGTAGGGGAGCGCAAAAATATTCACGACATTCTAGCGCATCTGATACATATTCATATTTAAATCTCTGAAACAGCAAGCGTGTAGGAGATACATGACATAACACATCACATAACATAATCTACAACAAAGAAAACACCGACATATAGTTCTTCATAGACACAAATCAGTCTGGTTGTATATTCATACCCAGAATCTCTATCTAGGGGGAATCATTCACACCAATACCTTGACAATAATAGAAAACATGTGTACTGACGAGTCATATTCTCTGAGACAACGAGAGCGGGTCGATGTCTGTCGGCGTGCAAAGTACTGAAAGATATAAACTATATAAACAATGATCGTTATCATTACTAAGTACTTACACAGAGAGATAAATAGTCATATTATTGTAGAAACATTACAGTATGAATAAAAAACGTATATAAAAACAGTAGACAATTACGTTGTATCAGTGTATTCTATATATGTCAGAATGATACAAATACTCTGAGTATATGAATAATTTTACGGCGCACGCGTGAGTTTAGAACTGCATTGAATTTAGTCTGGGCCGCACACTCAAAGTTACGAACTATTGGACATAGGATTGAATCGTCGTCTACAAGGTGAGGTGTCGGGGGGTGGGGTAAAGGAGAGGAGCGAGAGTATCTGAGGGAGGGTGACGAGGATCAAGATGGGGATGGCAAATGAGTGTTTGGGAGTTAGGTCGGGTTAGGGGTAGTTTGTCTATGCGAGGGTTTTATCTTCGACGTCTTTTATAGAGCGAAGGTGTATGCTTCTAGCTGGTACATGGGAGATCATTCAAGAAAGCACTGACAGAATTGATTGGAACAAGGGTTAGAGCAAGCGCAAGCAATGTCAGGTACAGTCCATTGCGAATTGAGATCCGTTTTCACATTTTCGAACACCGGAAACGACTTCTGCCAACAGATGACATGAATATCATCTAGTAAACAGTTGAATAGTGGAAGGCAGCCGATTTAGAGTTCACTCCATTTATTATTGAGTGGAAAATGATATTCTTTCTGTGTTCATTCATAAATACAGAGTCTTTGTCACATATGGGGGGTCGTCGAAAATATACATTTAAACATGGAAAACGCATAGGACAGGCACTCTTGAAGCGATAAGTTCTAACTTGTTTACAAAAGGTGATTGACTATAGCTGATTTTTAAGGTGGCTCCTGGGTGCCGCCAAACGAACGGGGTATCAGCTCTTCACACTATCGACTTTCTAGGTCGTCAGACTGGAGTAGGCGGCAAGCGCGATGACAGGCAAATCTCCGTTAATAGGACTAATTAGGTCATCAACTGGGTTCACAGTGTGAGACGTGAGAACAAACTTCTCTTCTCTAGTCACGGTTAGTTTGGTCTACTACACAACGGTCCTATCTCGGTGATGCAACAACAATTTTCGCTGCCGCTTTTGAAGACATGTCGTGAGCATTACCCCCAATCAACCTTTCACGTTAATTCACGTCGTCTTATCACTTATACATGATGGACAGCAGTATAAAGCCAAGATGCGAAGACTAGGTACAACGAATCTTTCTTGTTTTCAATTAAGCATTCACTAGCGACTTTAGCTCTTATGCGTTACCTAGAGGTAAGTTATAAAGGTATTTTGGGACCGAGTCATAGAAGATCGTCTCGGATCACGCCTCCCCTTTTCCGTGAAGAAGACTAGCGCTGACTAGTCGAAACACACTTAATCGCTGCACTCACCATCCTTCTTGCATGAAAAAGCCTTAACTAAGTCATCATCTTTCGTGATATTGCTTTTGTTAACAATATACTTTTTACCGTCTTTCTCAAGTTCATACTTTTGAGCACCCAGTCAAAATAAAAACGTCGCCCTCCCTTGCGTCTCGTTCCCAAAGATTTGGACTGCCAAAAATTACTTGACAAATATCGAGAGGAACAACCTCACACGTGACTTCATCGATAAATTGGTTTGTAATGGCAAAACGAAACTTACATTGTCGGTTCACTTGTGTATCAACGTCCTTCTTGATCCACCCCAAGGAATATGGTCGAGGGTGTGGTGTTGTCTCGAGACCCAAACGTTCAACAAGGCTAGAAGATATCAAATTCTTCTCACTTTCGGTGCAACGATGCCTCGGTCAATATCTGTTCACTTGGATCTTTAAAGTGAACAACTCTTCTTTCTCTTTTGTTACCCCTGACGTTGGTTTCACCATGAGTGTCAAGCTTTTATCTACTTCTTCAACTTGACCAAGTTCGATCGCTTCATTAGAAATTGTTGTCGCTACGGTGGGCCTTCCTCGATCGTTCTTTACCCATTTTTTTTTTGGGAAAGGAGTTCGGATGTGCTATTCCAACAATTTTTCTATCACGTGACCTGAAATTTGACATTTTCCACAAAACAATTTGGAATTGTTAGAAGTCACAGTAATCTTTTTCTCTAGTGCTTCCTCTTTCATATTTTCTTCTATCTTTGTTCCACCATTTTTACTTTTCACTTCGATGGCCATAGCGATACGACTTGCACTAGAAATGTCTTTTAACGATACATCGTAACTTGTTTTGAGAATTGCCCCGTTTGTAGTGCCCGCAACATAACTTGGTGATGACATTTTCAGAAGCTGTTCGAAATTCCAACATCACCGCAAGACGCCGAAAATTTCAGGTAGATGTACATCTTGAACGGATTGTCCGCGTTGTTGTCAAAGATTATGCCCACCATTGACCTCGAGTCTTGCTAATATCCAATAGGAAATATCTTTGCCGTAAAAGACGTTTGACATTCCGTTCCACGTGATCTCGCTCGTCTGCACGTCATCTAAGTTAGCAATCCACGAAGCCGAAGGCATGAGCTTGTTGAACTTCAACGTGCGAAAGAAACCTTTGAGCGGTGCTAGTAAAGAACCGATAGAGTAAAGTAAGTTTCGAGTTGTCGAGCCATGAGTCTAGCTTTTCGGCATCAACGGTTCCATCGTATGATGGAATGTCTATTCGAGCTTCAACCTTGAATGGTTTGTGAGAACCACGAGGCGGACTCTCGTGAGTCTCATTAGGTTGATCTTCTTCGGTGTCACACTTAAACCCGGGGGAGTACTTCCTTCTGCTGCCATTGTTAACAGGGTGGATTTTGTTGTGTCTTTCGATGAGTTTTTAACTCGTGGGGGTGGGGGAGGTGGGGGGAAGGTTGGGGGGGGGGGGGGGGGGGGGCGGGGGGGGGGGATAGGGGCGTGGTGGGGGTAAGATGCGGGGGGGGGGGGGGGGGGGGGGGGGGGGGGGGGGGGGGGACATATGTTTTACCATACACAGGTAGGAACGGTGCTCTGGATACCACTTGATCCGTTTACAATTTCGAACACGAAATGAGCAACGAATCTGCAAACAGATGACTGAATAACAGTAAATGAATATGAGAACACAATATGTTTTTTTTTTTCATTTGGGGAAATGATTTCTTTTGTATTAATAGTATTCGTCACTAAAACAAAATTACACACTGACTTCGTTATATGTTTACAATGTGTTAAGCTATTTAGGGCTCCTCCCCAAAACTCTCTTCACTCCCTTCTATATAGATAAAACCAAACTAGAAATGAAAGCATATCTCCAATGGACAATTGGTCAGCATGGCACGTGATTTCGATGTTCCTAATTCTCATTGCCAAGCAAGGCTTTTAGAAAATTGTATTCCCATAACTCTGTAATTCAAGTCTCTTTTTAACCGAAAAGATTGCAAGACTAGTGGACTTTTTTCAATAATTATTCTGTTTTGTTTTTTTATAAACAGCAAATTTTTATAAAAACATTAGAAAGAAGCTAGAAAAGATTACAAGATAACAAAAAAGGGTTTTGTAACCCAAGTACCCAATTAACCATTACATTTAAATCGACTAGACGACCACGTAAAATAAAATTGAACTACATCATCGAATAAGAGAGCACGCCTTGGTTGAGAATTCCTAAAGAGCAATTAATTTCTGAAGCGCCAAATTAACCACCACATCACGTAACAAATACCTTCAATTGCTTATGTAAACGAATATTAACAATCCAGATGAGCCACTCGTTATAGGAATTAAAAGCCACATCTTCAAGTTCCCACCAAATCAAAAATTTTCTCCAAACTTGGCGAGTCAAGGGACAAGCTAAAAAAATATGGGAAGTGGATTCCACAGACGAATTACAAGGGTACAAGAATTGATGGAATATCCCATCCTCTAAGTGAAAGAAAATTATCTCTAGTAGTTAATTTATCCAAGCAACCCTCCATGCATGAACATTACCATGAGTGGGAACGACTCTAAGCCATCTAGTTGAAACTTCAGCTTTCGGCAAGATTGTATTATCAATTAAGATGCGAGAGGATTAACCGAAAACTCGCTTGTAGCCTTCTAAATACCTACTACCATCTATCTGATATATTGGGAGCACAAGATCACAACTTCGTAGCAAGTAAACCATAATTTTCCTGGTCCACACCACCTCTTGGCATCCTATGAAAAGAATGAGACAAAGAGGGATGACCCATTTTCTCGGCCACACTAATAGATTTACACATCTCTAAAGCATATAACCTTTTATAAAGAACCTTCAACGCAACATCTCCTAACCAAGAATCATCCCAAAAAGAAGTATTCTCACTGTTGCCAACTTTTTTGTTTGTTTATACGATATAATTTGCGACCGGAGTCCAGAAGATCGACTCAGACATTAATATACACGTAATTTTTTTTGTTTATTCGCTGTTTAATAAAAATATTTTTGTGAGTCGAGTATGATGATTTTTTAAATGATTAGTTGTTTATTAAAAACAAACTCGACCTAGATCTCTAACATCAAAAGTGATTACCAACACTCTAGGTACACAAAAAGTCGTAAATATGCCCAATAATATTTGTAAGTCAAATTTAAAGCAAATGTTAACAAAGAAAAAGTTAATATAAATAACAAACAATTTTGAGAACTTCTACTAATTTCGCGATTACTCATGAGAATGAAGTTTAATTTTTGTTTACATGAACTTCATTCAGGATATTATTCTAAACATGTATTATTAGTATACAGAGTTGTATATAAACCAAAGAACATTTCTTTCTTCAATTTATGTGGGATGTAAGCAATGGCGGACCTTGAACATTTATTTTGGAAGGGCCAAATTATTTTAGACATACCAAAATAAAAAAGTGGACAATAATTTTAAGACGGAAGTAGTAATATTTACACTACTTACTGAATGTAAGGTTGAAAGTTCTTATAGAAAAAAATTAATACGACACCTAGTGTAACCGCCTTTAAGTCATTTTGTAAGTTAATTTACTTTTGTACGAAAGGACTTGTGTTACAATGATACCTAATGACCAACGGCGTAACTTACCCGCTACATTACACATATCATTTGCCCGCATTGACACTTCTATGTATCTAAATACATGTTTATAGTTTTAGCAAACATTTATAATGAAAATATTATATCCAAAATGTAACCCAGAACTTCTACAAATTTCACGACCACGCCTTTAAGTGAAACATAATATTATTCTAACATGTATTTAAAGTAAACACCACTTAGTATATAAACGAACTAACATTTCATTTCTCTAGCCTATGTGGGATATATGTAATGTTAACTTTTCTCAAAAAAAAGAAAAAGTTAAAAAGGTCCTTATATGTTTCATAAAATTTTAGTTATCTATTATATACGGGGTGTTTGGGAGTGCGTTTTGATTCAGATTATCTGATTATCACAACCGGTATACGCAATAATCTGATTATACCATATAAGTATTTAAGCGTAAGCTTTGCGGTTTCAACTTCCAAATGTACCTTTGCGTTGTAAACGTGATGAAGTCCATAGCATTGGAGATGCTCGAACATCTTATCATGATTGCTATTATGAGATAGGATCACAACAAAGTAACATTGACATTTGAATCTATTGCGTTAAACTGATTCATACCAAACGGTGAAATGTGTTGTTTATGCATACCTTTATATGATCTCACATATGTCTAGCTTTTAGAATTTAGTTCAAGTTTTAAATTTTCAATCATCAAGGTCGCTAGTTAAACATAAATCAAATAGAGGTGATTATTTCATCACTAGTTCAAGAACAACATCATTATCAATGAGAATCAAACGTAGTTACTGAAATGTTGGTTATACATATTCTCCTGGAAGCCGTATCTCACCCGCGTACTACAAAAAATGGCTTTAGTGGTTTATGTATACAACATTTGTGATATTATACCTAGTGGTTAGGGGTTTAGGGTTTTGGGTATGAGCTTTAGTGGTTATGGGTTTAGGATTTTTGGTATAGGTTTTAAATTTTATGTATACATCACTTGTGATATTATACCTAGTGGTTAGCCGTTTAAGGTTTAGGGTTTTAGGTATATGGTTTAATGGTTAAGGGTTTAAGGTTTTCGGTATATATTTTAAAGTTTATATATACTTGTGATATTATACCTAGTGTTTAGGGGTTTATGGTTTTTGGTATAGGGTTTAGTGGTTAGGGGTTTAAGGTTTTTGGTATAGATTTTAGAATTTATGTATATATCACTTGTGATATTATATCTAGTTGTTAGGGGTTTAAAGTTTTTTGTATAGAGTTTAGTGGTTAGGGGTTTAAGGTTTTTGGTATATATTTTGAAGTTTATGTATATATATCACTTGTGATATTATACCTAATGGTTAGGGGTTTAGGGTTTTGGTATAGGGTTTAGTGGTTAGGGGTTTAGGGTTTTTGGTATAGGATTTTGTGGAAACTAGAAGGGGGGTTGAATAGTTTACCGCTTTTTAACTTAAGGTTTTAAAGTGTTTGTAAAAATTCTAGATTCAAATTTATGTGAATTCAATACTTGCACAATATGAACAATATGCTTATCTAGATAATTGATATGATAGTATGAGAAAATAATGTAAGACAATAGATAAGAGTAAGAACAATCAAACCATAACGCGAGGATTTATAGTGGTTCGGTAACGAATCACCTCTTCGCTCTACTCCACTCCCCGAGCACCTAACTCGAGAGTTTTCTTCACTATGTCAACAAGCTCCCTTATGGCGGAGAAAACCGTACACAAGTTGCTTACACCGATTTACGACACAAAGCTAAATGTCGAGTCCTAATCTTAGCTAGAACCAATCTATAACAACACGACTTCACTACTTGTTCACAACTTCACAACTTATTCACAACTTCACAACTTCTTCACAACTTCACAACTTCTTCACAACTTCACAACTTCTTCACAACTTCAAGACTTCACTTCACCACAATATTTATATCACAACTATCTAACACTACTTGGTAAGATCACCACGATCTAACTATACTTTACCAAAGATCCCCAAATAACTACTACACACAAATACAAGATATACAAATGATTTACAAGTATGTGATATGGATGCAACAAGATTGCTATGCACACTAAGGTATAATACTTCTTCACTTGATGATGAAAGTATTCTTCTCTTGCACTTAAGAAATTAAGCTTGAATCACTTGGAAACAAAGCTTTATGATTAAATGATCAAAGGATTTTGGAGAGGATATGTGGGCTGTTTAGAGCAGAAAGAATGAGTGCAAAAGGTGAGAAAATAGTGGGGAAAAATCTAGTATTTATAGGACAAACTGGAGGAGCGTCTACCTAGGGGCGGTCCCCTTAAATAGGTGGGATGTCACCTTAATTTTAAGGGGTCCACCCGTGTATTTAAGGGGTCCACCCTAGGATAGGCGCTCCCCAGTTTGTCTTTAGTGAAGGGGAAATTTTCAGGAACTTTTCTAGCCGTTTTAGGACCAAAATTTTGAATTTCAAAATGTTTATTTTGAATAAAACATTTCTTTTAATTGTAGAAAATGTTTTGTAATGTTTATAAAAATGTTTACAACATTTTATAAAAGTGTGAGGTTGAATAAAAATTTTCTTTGATCATAAAATGCATTAAGCATTTATTTATTCATACCTTTAAGTGATATAATTTTCGAAATGAAAATTTACTACTATCACTTGTTTACGATTAATTTTTACATTTAACGTTTTTTATATTTTGTGATTATCCAACGTAAGATGTGAAAAATATAGTAATGATTTTAGGCATTTATATTATATCAACAATCTCCCACTTTTTTTGATGATTACAAAATTTAAACTCATTAAATGTAAAATTATTTTTAAACAAGTATTTAGTGAGTTTCATGTCATTTCTCCCCCTTTTTGTAGAATCAAAAAGACATCGTCGAGAATTGCTAGTCAAATCGACGGAATAAATGCTCCCCCTTGATGTGTGCTCCCCCTCGTTCGAGGGCACCAAGGAATCGAGCTATGGTTTCTTGGCTACAAAAACGAGTTAGAATAATACAAATACTTCTAACATGTAGCAAGAAGGAAGGAAAAATATGACAAGTGCAAGCAAACATCAAAGCAAAAGATACTTTATTCATTTAGGACAATGTGTGTGAACAACACACAAGCATACATAAAAAGAAAAACAAATATGCTTTAGAAGCATATTAATACATAAAGAAAAATCCTAAGTAGCCATAGAAGGATTTTTGACTTGCTTGCGACACAAAAGGGTTTGACGATTATTTGGAGGCAAATTATGAGATTAGTTGGTTGGAGAGTTTGGAGCGGAGGCGGTTGTGGAGGGATAATCTCTTTGAACTCTAGGAGGTGGATGAGGTCGAGTGAGGAGGAATTCAATCCAATTGATATCCTCACTTAAAGAAAGAAATTGTTTTTGGGTGAAGATGCAACAAGGGCAATACCCAACATGGGTTTCAACTTGGTTAATGTTGAGGGTGTGTGGTAGGTTTGGAGAGTAAGGTGATGAGGAAATATTGTTTTGTTGTTGAGATAGATGCATGGCTAAGAGGTTTGATAGGTCTTGAAGTTGATTAATGTCATCAACTACGCTTTCTCTGCTTGGAGATAGAGGTGGTGTATGTTGAGTTTGGTTGTCACTTTGAGGTGGAGCTTAAGTGTGAGTAGCATGTGAATTGATGGGTGAAATGGGAGATGGAGGATGCGAGACAACTTGTGGTGATTTGGTAGTGCCGTTGATGTAAGGATTATCTCGTAATGCTTGATTGGGTGAATTTGTATCTTTGAGATGGTTCATGATGAGGAGTGGGTGGTTTTGGCATTGGTGAAGTTGCATTGAGCACATTCGATGTGTTGCAAAGGTTTGGTTTCTTTCTCCAAATGGGTTTCACACTCATTTTGGCTACCCTTGATAGTTTGGATGCGGGTTTGTTAGGAGATGTCATTGGTGAGGATGATTGATAACGTGTGTAAGCACTAGTCAAATTTATATATGTATAGTATAAATCCCGTGACAATTCTTCCCAATTACTTCTCAAACAAGAGAAATAAAAGGGTAAAATCTCACTTAAGAAAACACAATACGTATATTTTTAACCGGGAAGTATTTTCTTCTCGGGTCGTATCCCAACGAAGTCGTGAATTGAAATTCGGGAATAATTCGGATTCGAGTCAAGAATGAATAAAGGATTTTTGAATTTTGAATTACACTACAAACATAATAGCTCAATTAAACTATAGAAAATATTAAGAAAAAAAAAACTAAAAACAATTAACTAGCACGAAATTTTAATACACGAAAATTAAAAACGTGAGCTAAAACTGAAATTTAAAATCTAAGGCACTTCTTTTAACAAATTTTATACCTAAAAATCACAAATTTAAAAAGAAAATTTTAGGAAAAAGAATTAGAATTTTTTAACTATTTTTGAATTTTATATGATTTTTTAAAGAAAAATGAATTAACTAAAAATACACTTTTTCTAAAAATTAACACTAAAATTCTATTTCTATTTTTCAAAAATACTAGAATGAAAAAGAAAATTATTACAAAAAGAATTAACCTGAGAAAAACATGCTTAAAAGTGTCAACATAAAGTTGGTGAGTTCATAGGTTTATGTAAGTAAAATTGTTGAAATCAAAGGTTTATAAAGTGCGTTTGACCATTTCAATCCTTATTATAGTCACCAAAAATGTAAGTATAAATGTTGGAATCAAAGATTTGTAAAGTGTGTCTGACCGTTGTAACTCATACAATAGTCACAAAGTGTGATTATGATTTCACCCCTAAGTTCATGAAACCGCGGCTTTGACGTGTATGTATGCCACTTTATTCAAGACACTGTAAGTGTTCATGTATATGTAGTTAAATGTAATGACATGGTATAACGTTCGTTAGTTCAATCCGTCAAACTAGTGACCGCTACTCACCCGAACGGGGATGTCAACCCCAAATAGATCTATTTTATAACATTCACGCTTACTTCACCGTAATTAACAGTTCATGCCACTTAAGCTAATCCGTAATCATTCGAATGAAAGTAAAGTTGTTGCGTCCATAAGAGAAAACAAGTGATGTATCTCATCGCGAGATATGTAAATGAGTATCTAAACGAGCTTGTAATCAATCTTGTAAATGAGTTTGTAAACGAACATGTAAACGAGTAGGCAAAAAGTTATGAAATCAGATATGTAACAATTTGTAAATTCGCATGTATTCTCACCCCCAAAAAGTGTTAAAGTATATGTAAAACGAGTAAAACATGGGGCTATAAACTCACCTCTAGTGAATGAATTGATTATATAAATCAAGTAAGTGAAATGTCTCGTGAAATCCGAATGCAACCTAATTAATTATAGGCAGTATGAGTATAATGTATTTAATATAAATACCACAATATGAATTATAGAGTTACATCGCCACCTAATAGTTTTTATTTAATTTATATAAGTTGCAACAATATTTAAGTTACGCTCGTTAATTAAATGTTTAAATATTTGTATCCGTAAAGAAAAATATTATTGTTGTCCAATGTTGATTATTTGTTAATAATGCTTGATTTAATATTTATATAATGATATTATATAAATAGTTTAATTGTTTTATAAAATAATATTTATAAAGTAAAAAACGTATATAAATATTATATAAGTAATACTGCATTATTTCTTAAGGTTTTTATACCCAAACGGAACCGAAAACACTCGTAAACCACTTTTTATATTTCTAACAGCTTTGGTAATTTTACGTAAATGTAGAAAATAAAGATAGTGCATTCAAATCTTTAAAAACTCATAACTTGCACGTTTTAACTCCGTTTTGCTTGTTCTTTATATGTATGAAATCGTGACGAGATAATCTATCAAAATAAAATCCTCATAGATTTTGTAAAAATCTGTGTCAGAACAGTAACATCAAACTGTTTTTATAAAATAATTTTTATACATTTAATCTTACAAAAATCGTATCTCCTTCGTTATAACTCTGTTTTTCAAGTTTTTTATATGCACGGTTTTCTATTGAGATGATCTAACATAATAAAATATTTATACATTTTTATCAGATTCAAAGCAGTAACAGTTTTTATAAAATAACTTTTATAAAAACACTTTTATATATTTAATTATCGTAATCTCGTAAAATTCATAACTCCTTCGTTGTAGCTCCGTTTTTCGAGTTCCTTATATGCACGGAATCCTCATGAAATGTACTATTTAAATAAGTTGAGTATGTAATTTATAAAATTTTGTAGGTTCACAGATTATATAAACTGTTTTGATTAATGTTTTATATAATTTGTTTTATAAATTTTTGACATAATTAAATTATTACAAGCCCTCTAATTTAATTACTAACACATCTTGTGTATATTTTATAAATAACTTTTAATAATTAATTTATCAAATAACTTTATAAATAAATAAACACTTGTATAACATCATTTCATTATAGATAAATGTATATTCGAACCATGTTCATGTTTGTTGTAATTTATAAACTTATAAATTAAATACTAGATGGTGATTAACAATATAACAATTATATAAATACGAAAATGAATAATTTTAAAAGGTTAGGGTTTATGTTAGACCTTAGAAGAATGGATGAAGATGATACACAAATCAAACCTAAGTATTTAACCCTAAATACTTATCAAGAAAACCTTAATTTTCTTTAGAAAACCCAAATTTATTCTTTGAATAAACCCTTGCTAAATCAACACCCAAGCTTCCAAATCACCTTGATATACCTTAGATATTACCCTTGATAACACTAGTATACTTATAACCTTTGCAAAATAAAAACTACGGAAACCCTAGTATAAAGATTTTAAGCCGTGAGTTTATAAGAAGAACAAGAGAGAAAATTTGATTTATTTACTTGCAATGGAAAGTGTGTGTGGTGTTACTTGCCTAGTACCTTCCTTTTATAATAGGAGTATTAAGAAAACAACCTTAACAATACCATGAGTTAGGAAGTGGTTTGAGTACAAGGTGTAAGACCTCTCCTCCTCCCTAGGAGGAGGGACGGTCAAAAGAGGGTGGGAGGACATAAGAGAGTACTTGATATCCTAGGTTTACAAGACTTGTGTACTTTGGTAGTTAAATGAAAATGTAAGCCTTAATTAGATGTGACACTAGTTGAAGCATTTGATTTAATTACTTGTTGTTTATACATAAAAGTCGACGGCTCAAACATGGGTTAGGATGAAAATGTTATAAATTTTGTGTAATAGTTATATGAGTAGGTATTTGTTGAAGTATGAATAGGTATTGGTGCTTCCGTGTATGCCTAAATGTAATTTCTTACGAAACTTAGACGTTTTATGTAACCGATAAAAATAAAATATGAAAATTTATAAATTATCATCGTAATAATTATATAACACTTGCTTGACATAAACTTTTATTTGTTTGATGTCCATTTACGTTGAATTATGATTTTTAGTTTACACAATTTAACTAAACGATGAAAATTAAAAGTAAACGCGTAAAACCCTAAAAATGAATAATGGAAAGTATTGAGTTGTAAAATGACGTAAAAATGAGGATTGTTACATAAAGACAGGAAGGTAGCTTTAAGAGGGACAAAGAAGCCAAGTTTGCAATGGATGGAAGGGTCAAAGGTGCCTGTATAAAATGCTCAGTTGTCATCTATGATTTTATATGTATATCCTTCCACAGCTTTGAATATGGTCTCTGCTACTACAAAGGGTATTCCTACTCCTATTTCTAATATACTCTCTTACTTTAATGATGTTTTTGCTAACCTTACTGCACTACCACCCATGAGAGAGTATGACCATAAGATTGTTCTGAAGAAAGGGACTGAACCAATCTTTAACGGACCTTATAGACACCCTCCTACTCAGAAGGATGCTATTGAGGTTGTGATAAAGGAATTATTAGATAGTGGAGTTATAAGGCCTAGCCAAAGTCCTTTCTCTTCACCAGTAGTCATGGTAAAGAAGAAGGATGGGACTTGGAAAATGTGCATTGATTATAAAAAGTTGAATGCTTAAACAATCAAAGACAAGTTTCCTACTCCAATTATTGAAGAGTTGATAGATGAACTGCAAGGATCACAGTACTTCTCCAAACTGGATTTGAGATCAGGATATCACCAAATCAGGATGTGTTAAGATGATGTAGAAAAAACTGCTTCAAAACCCATGAAGGCCACTATGAGTTTTTGGTCATGCCTTTTGGGTTGACTAATGCACCTTCCACTTTTCAGGCTTTGATGAATTCTATATTTAAGAGGTATCTACGGAAGCTTGTTTTGGTTTTCTTTGATGACATACTAGTTTACCGTCCTGATTTAAAGTCTCATGTCAAGCATTTGGGATTGGTTCTTTTGTTATTAAGACAACACACCTTGTTTTCCAAACAGTCCAAGTGTGTGTTTGAGTCAAAAAGGGTGGAGTACCTTGGCCATGTAATCACTGGTACAGGGGTGGCTACTGATGATACTAAGATTAAAGCAATAAAGCATTGGCATATACCTAGTAATCTCAAGCAGCTAAGGAGATTTCTTGGTATCACAGGTTATTATAGAAGATTTATCAAAGGGTAGGGGTGAGCATGGTGCGGGTTGGTGCGGTTTTTGACTAAAACCGAACCGCAACCGCACTTGCGGTTTTTATAAAAATAAAAACCGCACCACACCACATTTTGCGGTTTTAGTTTTGCGGGTTTTTTTGTAGTTTTTGTGGGTTTTGGGGGTTTAACCACACCGCACCATCACTTATGACTTATATAATTTAGAGTAAATTGCATAAATCGTCCTTAAAGTTTGGTCAAATTGCATGTTTCATCCCAAACGTTACGAAAGTGCAAGGATCGTCCCTGTGAGAAACCTTTGGTGCAAGTATCGTCCCCGCAGGGACGATACTTGCATCAAAGGTTTCCCCAAAGGTCTCCGCACAAGGACGATCCTTGCACCAAAGGTTTCCCACAAGGATGATCCTTGCACTTTCGTAACGTTTGGGATGAAACAAGCAATTTGACCAAACCTTAAGGACGATTTATTCAATTTACTCTATAATTTATGTAGGTTTTTGCGGTTTTTGGTTTACAATGTTGGTTTTTTCGGTTATAACAATGCATATATTTAATGTAAACACACACATCACTTATACCTTATAAGAATATTAATGATAATGTGAAGTAGAAGCCTTATAACACACATAAAATAATCAATGTGTCATTTTTCGATTTTAAATAATCAATGTGCGGTGCGGTTTTACGGGTAAAACCGCAACCGCACCGCATTTGCGGTTTTTCTTTTTTCTTAAAATCGATCCACCAGTTTTTGTCGTGGTGTGGTTTTTGTGGTGCAATTTTTTTATGGTTTTTGCGGCTTTGCGGTTTGCGGTGCGGTTTCTTCTCACCCCTATAAAAGGGTATGCTTTTATTAGTCAACCTCTGACAAAGTTGTTGAAGAAAAATGCTTTTGTGTGGATGGTGTAGGTATATGCACTAGTCAAATTTATATATATATAGTATTAATCCCGTGAAAATTCTTTCCAAATTACTTCTCAAACAAGAGAAATAAAAGGATAAAATCTCACTTAAGAAAACACAATACGTATATTTTTAACCGGGAAGTATTTCTTCTCGGGTCGTTTCCCAACGAAGTCGTGAATTGAGATTCGTGAATAATTCGGATTCGAGTCAAGAATTGATAAAGGATATTTGAATTTTGAATTTACACTACAAATTTAATAGCACAAACTTAAAACAAATTACAATAGCCGAAATTTTAATTACAGGAAAATTAAAAACGTGGCTAAAACTGAAATTTAAAATTAAAGCACTATTTAAAAAAATTTTATACCCTAAATATCACAATTTAATAAAAAGAAAATGTTCGGAAAAGGGAATGAGAATTTTTTTAACTATTTTGATTTTTTATGAATTCTAAAGAAAAATGAATTACTAAAAAAATAAACTCTTTTCCTAAAAAATTATTACTAAAATTTTATTTTTATTTTTCAAAAATACTAGAATGAAAAAGCAAATTATTACAAAAAGAATTAGATTTTTCCAAACATTTTTTCTATTTACTATGAATTTTTAAAGAAAAAGAAATTACTAAAAATCTATTTTAATTTCTAGAAAATACAAATTTAACTGGAAAATAAAGAAAAATGGTTTTTAACTACTAAAAAGATGCATAAATTTAATGGAACAAAAATGCCCAAATTTTATAAACCAATTGAACCTAATTCTTTGCCAATTAAACCTAACCCTAATTTATAAAACTAAATTAAAATATTTAAAATATTTTATATATACCTAAAAGACTAGGGTAGGAAAGGGAAACTATAGAAAGTAAAGGGTAAGGCGGGGTAAGGTATAACTCGATTTTACACTATAGTGAAAACGGGTAACCTCTAACTATTAAGAAAATACAAAATAGACCCTACGACTTGGCTTATTTTTAGCTTATCTAAAAAGTGAGAATAAGCTAAAACTTAAAACTACAAAGTTGAACCTCCGAGCTATAATTCTACAACTTTAATAAAAGCACTTTTGCTGTTTCAAATAGTATAATAAGCTAGAAATAAAGCATCTATACTGCACAACAGAACTAAGCTTTCCTGAAATTTCTACTTTTTCAAACTTTGGCGTTATGCTAGCTTATTTACTAAATGAAAATTAAAACTAAAGAATACTATAGAACTTAAGATGTATAACTGGGATTTCTAAAAAGAAATAAGCTGAAGGTTAACAAGATTAACAAGAAATTTGTTATTAAAAAGACTAAGATTCAGCTTAAAAAACTGTATGTAAGCAAATCTAAAATAAGCTAATGAGCTTACAAACTAAATCCTAAAGTTTTAAACTTTGAAAATATGCTATACTATAAACCTTGAATAAACCTAGATATAAAGGATTTTAAAAATTACACACTAGGAGAAAGTAGAAATCTAAAAAAGAAATAAGTGAAAAATCTTACGTTGCTACTATAGTAAACTTTTGCTAGGGAAAAATTATGCTAGACTAAAAAATTAAAATTGAAAATTCAAATGATGATTCTATATATGCTAATGATATACTAATAAGGTGCTTTAATTTTAAACTCTAACTCCTAATATAAGGGAATCCTAATTATAAAATTTTTTTATAATTCAACCTTTTTATAAAACTACCACCCTAAATAAATAATTAAAACTCCACCCTCCTCTAAAATATACCCTAAAAAAACAAAAATGATTAAAAAAAAAAAAAAAAATAAAAAAAAAAAAAAAATAAAAAAAAAAATGGCTAGAAAATTAATGAGCAACAACAGTACTAACTAAGTAAGTACTGCTGTTTGCTGATGTACTTGGTAAGATCCTATGTGCAGGCCTAAACTTCTACTCTAGAACTCATGAACCATCTAACTAAATGTATCTAAGCTTTCATTAACCTAAATTGAACACTAGCATGTTGTAAATCACTAAACACTTAAAACTACTTGACCTTAAAACTGCCTTGGTGCTAGCAAGGGCTTATTAAGCTCTAAATCTTGACAATCTACAAACTAAGGTTCAAATCTTCTTTAAAACTTATTCACTTTGATAAACTCAACGTATTAAGGTGTTTTAACAAAATTTTGTTGACTTTAGAAGTCAACCAACACCATACCCAAACACTAGTAAACCTAAACTGTCCAATCTTATTTTTACTTAAAATCTATTTTAAAACTAAAACTGCCTAAAGCTTATATCTACTCAAACTTAAACTAACCTAATAAAGCTATTTTAGCAATAAAACCTACAGCTTATTAAGAAGAATAAGCTAGTTTATCAGCTAGCCTTTTATATTACTATTTGACAGAATTTCAAGTAATGAGAGCTTATTGGATTCTAGCTACCAAAGTTTAAATCATTTGCATCTTTAAACTAATACACAAACTAAACAGGATTTATAAGCACAAGGAAAACAAAGAAATAGAAATAGCTACTTTGAATTATGCTATGTATAATGCTAAGATGAATTTTAGAAAGTTGAAACCTGAATTTTTGTTGTCTCAGACATAGCCACTCTCTCTGAAGAGTGGCTTTAAGTCATAACCTAATGGATACCTTAGCTCTAAACCAAGAATTAGCGCAATAAGCTGATTTGAAGCTCTATTATCCATTAGCTTCCAACTTGATCAATTTGAATTTTACATGAAACAAAAATTGGAACACTTAAGACTAATACAGTATTTAGAAAGCCATTAACCAAATTTGAACAACTTTAGAACAGGAGAAAACAAAATAAGCTAAGATGAGCTTATTACAAGCTTATTGACTAAAAATGGCTTATTACATGAAAATTTGTAAATGAAATCAACTCAAATAGCTTTATTGCTTAGAAATGAAGAGTACAAGTGAAGAAACAAGTAGTACAACTGAATTTAAAAGTTTAAAAGCTTAATTGAAATCGATGAACAGTAAACGAAAGCTTAAAAAGGAAAAATTACAAAGAAAACTGAAAAAATTAACTAACTAACTTACTAACTCTCTAAAACTAACTAAGAGCTTGTATTTATAGTTGAGAGTGATGAGAGTTTCAATCCTTTATAGCCGTTGATCTTTTCTCTTTGAATCCAAGCCGTTGGATCTAATTGGTGATGTGTTCGCACCAATTAGAACTCGCCACGTGTGTGTGAAATGTGTGAGTGTTTAATACGAGGTGGGGTGTGAGTCTTGTAGAGACGGGGAGGAAAGTTTTTGCCAAAGGTGGGTTTGTTTCCGGGTTTTGGGCGGGAAAGTCAGGTTATAGGGTGGTGGTTAGGGGAAAATTGACCCGCGTTGTGTTTTTGAAAAATTTGGCTCCTTTATTTGCAAAAAACAGTCATGTGTTTCTTTCCCTCAATTGTAGTGTTAAATAAGTTTGATGTTGACACTTCTGGCTCCCTTGTGGTTTTCATTTCCTTTATTTATCTATAAACCAATTTTCTAACTTTGTCATCTTTGGTCCTTTGACTTCAAAACATCCAAATGAGCCCTTGAACTTTAAAAACTTGTCATTATTAATCCTTTGACTTCAATTGGGTCTTCATTGACTTTCTTTTCTTGTGTCGGGCTGATCCGGCTTTGATATTGGCTTCAAATCTCTCTCTTGTACTTGTCTTTTCCGTTTCTTGTCGGTTTTTGGTCGTTTTTGCTCTTTTTGACTTTATTATCTTTTCCTGCACCTGTTAAGCACAAAGCACACATATTTCTTATATCTCTTGGCATGTATTCTTGGCTTTTATTGCAAAATACAGGTAATTTAAAGTATACATTATCATTTATCAAAAATTCCCAAAAACTAAAGGCTTGGCCGTGTCCACGCAATTTTATAATCATCCACTTTGTAAACTAAACAAGTTTCCAAAAATGCCCTTGTTTTTCACCTTGTTATGAAATCCCCTTTGTAAACATCTTAAAGCTTTTTCTCAAATTTTATCTCATGGAAAACACTTATGGCAATCATTGCAATTTTACAACCTTTAGGTACTACCCTCTCCTGCCCAATTACATTGAAAAATAGGCTTCTCCCGATTAATTAGGCACAAAAGGAGGAAAATCGTCTTCCCCTGGACTTTTTCACTGGACCTAAGCAAAAGCTTTTAAACAAAAAAATAAGTATCATTGTCAATATAAGTCCAAATGGTTAAGCTCTTGATACTTCAACTTGTGAACTTTTCACTACCCAAGAATAAATTAATGATTAAGAGTGTGCACTCTTTTTAACTCAACCATAGATCAATTTTATCTTTATAGTGAAATCCTATCTGGCTTTACACTCAAGCCCTGTGTGAGCTTAATTGTTAATCACATAGATAAACATCGGACCTCAAAGCTAAATAGAGTTTAGGAAAACAAAACTTATAAATTGATTTAAGAAAATCGAAATTTTAAACCTATCTTTTTTTTTAAATAGACTATAAATTTATTATATTTTCAATAGGAATGTGTCTTATGTTCGAAACCCCTACGTCGGCCTTTCTCCCGAATAGGTTATAGCTTCAACAAATCCGGTGTTCTTAGTTCGAACCCATCCGCTGCTAAACCGTTTGTAGGTTATCGCGACAACACCTTTTTCCTACAAAGCTTAGAATCCAAAGTCCCTTAGTTGCAATCACCACCTAGGCCGCGCTCCCTAGTGATGAATGCCCTTACGAACCCTTGATTCCACGTACATAGTTTTAATCCTTAGTTAGCGGACCCCATCCGTGTCTCACTCTCATCATGGAATACGCCAACGATAAAACTATATATATGCTTTTTTATTATTCTATTTTTGCGAATGCTTCATTGGCACGAAAAATAATGCTTCTTGCATTGAAATGCTTCATTGGCTTTTCTTTTTATAATTATATCTCTTTTTGGTGAAATGGTAAATTTTCACTTTAGAAAAATCAACTTCTAATTTGAAACCAAAAAATATCTTACTTACATAATAATGAATTACTTTCAAAATGTATTAAGACTTTTTCTAAAGACATTGGTTTGACTTAGTAAATTAATAAAGAGCACGTATGATTAGGTGTGTTAAGAGCTTGTTGGGAGTAAAAAGACACAAATCATTATATAAGCTTTGGTTTTCCAAAATATACCTTGCTTAAGGCAAATACACTTATACTAGAACTACATCATCTCTTGTTTTCACATTTTTTAAATCCAAAGCAATGGATTTGTGAAAGCTCTAAGCCCCACAAAAGGTAGGTTAAAGAAACTAGCTAGGGCATTTTCACCCTGGTAAAGTCAAAAATTAATCCTTTTTCTCACCACGGATTACAAAAAGTGGTGTTTTTCCCCAAACTAAGCTTCTATTACAAGCAAAAATTAAATTTTTTTCACTTCTTTCACAAAAAGGTAACTCAAAAAGGTTCAAACAAGGTTGCGTGAAATGCAAGTCAATATCGAAGATATCCTTCCCCAAAACTAAACGAAAAACATGTTCCATGTTTAAAAAATAAGGTCAAAAGGAATCTCAACAAAAATTCCAAGGGTCATGCCAAAGAATAGATGTTAGTTCGATAAAGACAAGGGATAAGAGGGGGGGTAATTTTTTTTCCCACTTTATGAAGAGAAGATTGAAGACCATCAAAGGAAATTGTGGGCATTGCTTTGTTCTTCCACAATATTGAACCATGAATCCTCCAAAATCCGGAAAACCTAGACAAACAAGCATAAACAACCAACAAGAACGAAAGAGAACAAGCCTCCTCTCATCATTTTCATTGTTAGCTCAAAAACGACTTTAAACGGCTTAGTTTTTATTCACCGAGTACAAGCTATACTCGACCCCGAATTGATTTGTCCTTGGGGAAGCAAAGAGAAAATCAAAAGAAAAGGATAAGCATGGGGTGCCTCCCACGAAGCGCTTGTTTATTAAAGAGTCCCCTAGCTTGACTCATTATCACAAGGTACATCATGGAGGATAATAGTAGGAATGAAGAAATTCCAAGAGGTGGAAACCTCCCCAAACTAGGTATGAAAGATATACCGTAGCATTTTTGATCCCGGGTTCAAAAAACTTTTTAGAAAAGAGTTTCAAGAGAGAAAATGTGAACCCGGACAAAGATTTGGTAACATGAAAGTCTATTAAGGGTGGGTGGAGTGGGTCAAAAACATCAAGAGTCAAAAGAGTTTTAGATGGTGCTAACTCTTTTGAACTCTTTTCCTCAAAAGCATCCTTTTCAAAAAGTTTCTCATGAAATGTTATCCCCGGGTCAAATACCTCTCCCCAAATGTTCATGGGGAATAACATATCCACGAGGTTAAAATCCTCATAAAACACATAATCACTCCCGACATAAGAGGTAGTCTCAAAATGGTTAAGGATTTCAATGTCGGGATGAACAACTTGTAACTCTTTTTTGGACTTAGGTTCATCTTTTGTTTCAAAATCCTCTTTAGTCTTTCTTTCTAAAGATTCAACATTTTTATCTTCCTTTTTGAACTCAAGAGGAGTAATTGGTGAAAAGGGATCATCATTTAAAACTTCATAGCAATTTTTCCATGTAAGTTACATCACCCTCTCATCATTTAAATTCATCATTTAAATCCATGTTTTAAAGATTCATCATGTTTAAAAACTCTTCTATTTATTCCTCAAGAATCATCTCACTTTCTTCAAAAGGAGTAAAGGAAGGATGATCCGAAATGATAGAAGTGGAATCACCACTCTCGGTAAAGTCTAGACTTTAGAGAAATTTGTCTAGATACCTCAATAGAAATGATTTCCTCGTCGTCTTTCAAAAAGAGGGTTTCCAATATATCTCTATTAAGAGTTCCCTTGATGAACTCCTCCTTGAGAATTGGACTCATCATTTCTAGAGGGAATGGAAAATAATCTTTGTTTCTAAAGAGAGGGTTTGAAAAGTCTTGACTTTGAAAATCAATTCACAAAGAGGAAATCACATCTTTTCAAATTTTGGGACTTCTACTTGGGATTGGGAATGAGATCTTCTTTGTCTAATTACTTGTTTGGTATAAATTTAAGATCCTCATCCCCCATTTTGAAAGGAGTCTCAGATTATTGATTGGAAAGATGTGTGAAATTGGCACTACGGAAAGCAATTTGAGGTGAATGAATAACTCTTCCTTGGTGAATGATTCTAAAATTCTTTAAGTTTGATGTAAAACAAGCCCTTCTTCTATCAACTGGGTCAGATATTTTCTTAACTTCTTCCTTTTGTTTGATAATTTCTCCCAAGAGGTCAAAAACTCTTCAATAATAGTAGGATGTGGGGAGAAGATGAATCATTACTATAGGTTCACAAACATTCTTTGAATCCCGGTCATAATAATTGGTCCAATTCATGTGGATTGTCTCTTGGTCTTGACGACCGTCCGGTTTTAAAAACTATTATTGATTACCATCTCTTATCCTAGCCTCTTCCCCCGTGTAGTTCTAATTAAGACCTGGTGCGGTCCTTAAGAAAGGCCTCACCAAAAATTAAGAGGTACTCGATAATTCACATCAAGTTCTACTACAACAAAATCGGCGGGAAAAATTCAATCTTCCCACCGGGGACCAAGACATCTCTAGCCATTCCTTTAGGAATTCAAAGAGAGCAATTTTTGCTAGTTCTTCAAGGGTCATTGGTAGATAGCAATGCGGGGTAGAGCCTAATTTGTGTATACGGAGGTGGCATAAGGTTTATACTAGCAAGCCTAGGTCGGCTAGGGCTTTGCCATTATAAGCTCACTAAAAGTACACGGGTGAGAAAACTGTCCGTGGTCCTCAAGCTTTTCGCGGGAAGCTTTTTGAGATATGATCGTCCGAGCAATTTTACACTCACCGGTGTGATAGCTCATCTCGTTTTTTAACTTCTCCTTTGTTCGTCAACAAGCTTTTTAACATCTTTTAATACTAGGCATTAAGATCATAGCATCGCCAAAAGTAATGTTCACATGAATCTATTTGAACATTCCCAAAACTTTTGGATTTGTACTTTTCATTTTCACCTTCTCTTTTCATACTTATACCCTAGAAGGATATGGAAGTGTTTTTGATTGTCTGGACCAACTTTGTTGGCTTGTTTGGTTTGATTGGTGGAGTTTTAGGCAAGAAAAACTCTTCCTTATCAATTAAAACACTTTCTCTAACCTCATCATCTTTTTCCTTCTCATTCATCCCCTTCTCATTATCTTTCAATGTATCTTTCCCTTTCCCATGGGTTACCCGAGGTTGGACGTTTGCAGTACTTTGTGAACTTTCGGGTTGCACTTTGTCCTTTGTCACCTTGGTTTCCTTAGCCTTCTCATTGTCCGGATTGACATAAGGAGGAGGCATAGGGGGTAAAGGTCCATCATAGGCTAAACCACTCCTAGTAGTGATAGCCTTGACTTCATTTCTAGGATTAGGAATAGTATTACTTGGTAAAGTTCCTGAACCCCGATGCTCATTGTTTATTCCCATTTGCTCTTTGACTGAAACATGTAAGCATATATTTTGGAAATTCCTATGCTCATTTTGAAATTCTTTTTGCTTTCTTTTAAAATTCATTTAAGTTCTTTTGCAAAATTTGTTCAATGTGGCATCATTAGTCTTTGTGTAGCCTCGTAACCTTGAGGTAAGTTAACCGGTACTTGAAGAAACTTGGGGCTGTAAGCTTGAGCTTGTTGGTGAAGCCCAAGTATAGCTCCATGGTTAACTTGATTGGTTTGGTTCACATTCCTAGTCCCATTATACCCTTGGTTCCCATTGTATCCTTGGTTAGGTCTAGAAGTTTGTGGATTGGGTTGAGTAAAGCCTGGTGGTCTTGTGTAAGAAGCCACACTAGAAGGAGGGTACCGAAATTCTTTGAACAAAACTTTCAAACCACAGCGGCCTTGTTGGAGATGTGAAAATTGTTATGATAGACCGGGTAATCATTAGCTCCTCTAGTTAAGGGACAATAACTACCATTATGATTAGACCCACAAGTAATACACCTTTCCTCCACCGCTTTAATCGGAACGGGAGTAGGCACAAGAGCTTTCATCATATTTTTCATTTCATTCCTAAAAGTCAAAGTCATCTTATCCTCTAATGTCGCTGCCATTTGTTGGAATTCGAAGTTAGATGATGAAGAAGTAGAAGAAGATGGAGGAGTATTCGTACTCACTCGCATCACGGCATTCCGTGAACATCTAACTTTGGCTTTATTCTCTATGATTTGTAATCCTTCGGTTGGACTTTTGTAGAGAAAATTGCCACCGGCAGCGGAATTAAGAGAATCTTGATCATTATAGCTCAAAGAATTATAGAATGTGTCTAATTGGTGCTATGAGCGAAAACCCTGGTGAAGCACTTCCTTAGAAGTTCCTTGTGAAACGATTCCCAAGCTTCGGAGAAAGATTCTTGAGCAATATTGTCGGAAAATTCGTTAATTTTATTCCGAAGGATTGTAGTCTTGAAAGGTGGAAAGAAAAAGTTGATGAACTTAGACACTAAGTCATCCCATGTAAGAATAGAATTCGGGGGTTTCTTTAGGTTCTTTGTCAAGCCAGTTTTGGCATACCCGTCAGGGAAAATGGAAGGAAAAGTTTGATGGTGTACGACTAGGTACATCCGCGGGTACCTTTGATTATTGGTTATGCTCTTCAAAATGACGAATCATGAGCATGAAAGGGGCTCCCTCTCATTTACCTCCTCGAAAAATTCGATTTTGACACAAAGATTATGGAGACATCGCCACGCTGAGGATTTTAGGTCAAAGTTTTTGAGCATTGATGAGTGGTACAACTATAGCACTTTCAAACCCCCCGGTGGGAGCTTGAAGTTGCTCGGCCATCGGTCGATCATCGGCCATTTGAATCGGAAATTTATCAACAATAGGGATTGCCTCTTGTTGTTGTCGAGAACGTCGACGATTACGTCTTCTCGAAAATTGTGTTATTTCCAAGTTCCAAAGTTTAGCATATACCGTTTCCTTTTTAATGATACAATTTTTCATCTTTTCTTTCGTACGAGCAAGCTCAGTTTGGAGATTTGATGAATCTACAACAAAATTATCTTGCACAATAGACATAATATCTTGACTGGCAACTGTTCTTAAGAGACGTTCAATTTCACGTTCCAAAACCTTTATCTTATCAAGAGAATCGTCAGCTTCCTTTGCAAGAGATTTGAAGTCTTTAACAAATTTGGCTGCCTCCTTCACAAAGTGATTTTTGAAATTTTGTACCCTGGCGTCAACTTGGTTAACAATAGGAACAATTTCATCTTTAAAAATCTTGTGAATCTCTTGATGTGTTGAGGATGACACATTTGTAACGTTTCCATTCATTCTATGTTTAACAACACGTTGAAGCGTCACAAGAGTGTCTTTAACCTCATTGAGAAATTTTTGGGCGACACTTGGAGTATCATCTTAAAGTTCATCAATAGAAATTGAAATAGTTTTTGAAGCATTGGTCATTTTGGAAGTATTTGAAAAATACACTTTGGTATGCGTTTGTGAGCACTAGTCAAATTTATATATATATAGTATTAATCCCGTGACAATTCTTTCCAAATTACTTCTCAAACAAGAGAAATAAAAGGATAAAATCTCACTTAAGAAAACACAATATGTATATTTTTAACCGGGAAGTATTTCTTCTCGGGTCGTATCCCAACGAAGTCGTGAATTGAGATTCGTGAATAATTCGGATTCGAGTCAAGAATTGATAAAGGATTTTTGAATTTTGAATTACACTACAAATTTAATAGCACAAACTAAAAACAATTAACTAGCACGAAATTTTAATACACGAAAATTAAAAACGTGAGCTAAAACTGAAATTTAAAATCTAAAGCACTACTTTTAACAAATTTTATACCTAAAAATCACAAATTTAAAAAGAAAATTTTAGGAAAAAGAATTAGAATTTTTTAACTATTTTTGAATTTTTTATGAATTTTTAAAGAAAAATGAATTACTAAAAATAAACTTTTTCTAAAAATTATTACTAAAATTCTATTTTTATTTTTCAAAAATACTAGAATGAAAAAGAAAATTATTACAAAAAGAATTAGATTTTTCCAAACATTTTTCTATTTTCTATGAATTCTTTAAGAAAAAGAAATTACTAAAAATCTATTTTAATTCCTAGAAAATACAAATTTAACTGGAAAAATAAAGAAAAATGGTTTTTAACTACTAAAAAGGTGCAAAAAACAAATGGAACAAAAATGCCCAAATTTTATAAAGCAATTGAACCCTAATTTTGTCAATTAAAAACTAAAACCTAATTTTATTAAAACTAATTTTGAAAATATTAAAACTATTTTATTATACTAAAAATACAGGGTAGAAAGTGAAACAATAGAAAGTAAAGGGTAGGCGGGGTAACTAAAAGGAATTTACACTACAGTGAAAACGGGTAACCCTTAACTATTGCAAAAGTACCAAATAGACCCTACGATTCAGCTTATTTTTGGCTTATTAAAAAATGAGAATAAGCAAAAACTTAAAACTACAAAGTTAAGCCCGAGCTTATCCACTACAACTTTAATAAAAGCACTTTGACATTTTATCCACTGAATAAACTAGAAAATAAGCTCTTAATTCTGTATTACAGTAACTAGGGGGTTTCCTTTGAAATTTCTACTTTTCTAAACTTTGCTTATATCTAGCTTAATACTGAATAAAAATGAAAACCAAAAGATGCTAAATGAAGTTTAAGATGTGTACTGTAAATTTCTAAAAAGAGATAAGCTAAGAGTATACAAGATTAACAAGAAATTTGTTATTAAAAAGACTAAGATTCAGCTAAAAACTGTTATAAAGCAAATCCTAATAAGCTAATTAGCTTATTACTAAATCTTGGAAACTTAAACTTTGAAAATAAGCTATACTATGGATTTAGAGTTAACCTAGATAAAAGGAACTTGGAGATGACAACTAGAAAGTAGGAATTCAGGAGAAATAAGCTAGAAATTTAAGCTGCTGCTATATCACTTTTGTAAAAACATAAAAGCTAATCAAAAGCTTATTAATGAAAGTTAAAAGTTGATCTTAATAAAGCTAATGGAGATCTACAAAGGTGCTTAATACTAAATTCTAACTTCTAATCACAATAGCTAAAAAAACTAGAAAATTGGTGGCAACAGCAGTACTTACTTAGTTAGTACTGTTGCTGCTGATATGGTTGGTAAAAACTAAAGTGCAGGCTAATTCCTAAGTTGAGAACTTATGAATCTTCTAGCTAAATGTATCTAAGTGTACTCTAACCAAACTTGAATTCTAAAATGCCATGAAATCTCTTAAGTCTAAAAACACTTTTACACTTAAAACTGCCCTGGTGCTGGCAAAACTTTTTGAACTCTAAATCTTTAAATTCTACAAACTAACTTTTAAAACCTATTTAAAACTTGTTAACTATGAAAACCTCAATTGTGTAAAGTGAATTGACAGAATTATGTTGACTTAAGAAGTCAAAATCACCTTGACCCAAACACTAGTTATCCTGAACTGTCCAAACTATCTTGCACTTAAAATCTATTTTAAAGCTAAAACTACTAAAACCTTATATCTACTTTATCTAAAACTAGTCTAAGTAAGCTGTTTAAGCTATAAAATTCCTAGCTTATGTTTCAAAAATAAGCACTTTCTCAGCTAGCCTTTTCCTTATGAATGACAGAATTTTAAATCATGAGACCTTAATGGATTCTAGCTACCAAAGTTTAAATCATTTGCATCTTTAAACTAACTAAACAATACTAAACAGGATTAAGCACAAGGAAAACAAAGAAATAAGCTACTTGAATTAAGCTATGTATATGCTAAAATGAAATTTAGAAAGTGAAACCTGAATTTTTGTTGTCTCAGACACTAGCCACTCTTTCTGAGTGAGTGGCTTTAGAACTCAATACCTATATGGCTACCTTAGCCTCTAAACCAATGAGCTATAAGCTCAATAAGCTGAAAATTGCTTATTACTCCTCAATGCTTCAAAACTCATTCAACTTGAACTCAAATGGATATAGGTGAGCAAAAGTAGACAATAACAGTATTTAGAAAACTTTTTAATAACATTTGAACAATTTGAGAACTTAAAGAAAACAAAATAAGCTAAATTTAGCTTATTACAAGCTTATTAGCTCAAAACAGC